>JAHUYU010000174.1:0-28674 GCA_030439765.1 Tripidium arundinaceum
AATCCCAGATTGCGCACGAAGGAGTTCCTACGTCCTCGTTGTTGAGGTGACCACAAAGGTCCGACCACTAAGGTCTCCTCCTTCAAGCAACCACAAAGGCTAGCTTGAGATTTCCACTAAGGATCAAAGGGTGATACAAACACTTCGGGGCGCCCTCACAAATGAATCAACACGGGCAACCACGAAGAACGCCTAGCCGGCTAGGGTTCCAAGAACCCTAGAGTAACAAACACAAACCAATCCGGCAAGACGAGGAATCCAAGTGCTCAAGTCAAAGATCGATGCCCCCTCTCTCAAATATCACATCCCTAGCTCAAACAATCGAAGATTGAAGCTTGGAGGCCAAGGGGGAGAGAGAGTGGGCGAGTCACAGCTTAGAGAGAGTTGGGAGAGCGGAAGAAATGAAATGTGCAAAGCTTTCTCTATCTAGTTAGAAAAGAGGTGAGAAGCTTATATACTCGCACTCAGATGCACCACCAGAACTTCTGGTGGAACCCACTGGAACTTTCGGTCAAACGAGATCCAACCGTTGGGCTTGTCAGTCAACACGGGTTTACCGGAACTTCCGGTGCACAGACCGGAACTTCCGGTCCAGACCGGAACCTCCGGACAGAGCCTGGAACAAAACTCTCGCATGTGCACGCTCGCGCAATCTGCACTAACCGGAACTTCTGGTGCCGGACCAGAACTTCCGGTCCAGGCCGGAACTTCCGGACAGAGCCCGGAACAAAACTCTGATGCGCGCACGCTCGCGCTACAGTGCAGCCGGAACTTCCGGTCCTTCACACTGGAACTTCTGATGCCTGTCTCTCAGCATACTAAGAGTCGACAAGAGCACTTTTTATCCCCATTTTGCCAACTAGATTTGTATCCCTCTTAATAGTGTGGCGTTTCCTACGACTCAAATCAAAATAAAAGGTGTTGGAGCTCTTGAGTCGAAGCGCCTATTGTCCATCAAAATTTAGGGTGCTATAATTCACCAGATATTCGTTTTCAATTCCATCAATGAACTAACACCTATAGATTACACTTGATAAACATGTTAGTCCGTAATTTAATTGTCATTAATTATCCAAAACCCACAACGGGGCGAATGCACTTACAGGGTGGTTGTATGATTGGTGCTGAGATAAGTGCTTTCTTAAGTGTATTAAAAGTTTGTAAACACTCATCAGTGAACTCAAAAGGAGCGTCTTTAGTTAGCAGGTTTGTAAGGGGTCTAGCAATTTGCGAAAAATCCTTTATAAAACGCCTATAAAAATCTGTGTGTCCTAAGAAACTTCATACTCCTTTTACATTTACAAGGGGAAGGTAATTGTTCAATAACATTGATTTTAGCTTTATCTACCTCAATTCCCCTCTCGGACACTAAATGTCCAAGAACGATGCCTTCACAGACCATAAAGTGACATTTTTCCCAATTTAATACTAAGTCCTTTTCTTGACATCGATGAAAGACCTTGTCTAAATTTTCTAGACAATCATCAAAAGTTTTTCCATAGACTGAAAAATCGTCCATAAAAACTTCCATTATTTCTTCAATCATGTCTGAAAAGATAGACATCATACATCGTGGAAATGATGCTGGAGCGTGTTGGCGGTCACTAACGACCATATCCGACCGCCAATTATAGTCCAAAAACAGGAGAAATAGACATACTTTTAACATATATGCTTTTACTATTGACAAAGTTCCACTTGTATTGGAAGCTTATTATTTTGCAGGAACTATACCAAAATACAGTGGAACAAGAATCAAAATACGCCAACAGAGAAAGCGTAACGCAGATCATATACCAAGGAGCCAAGCAAAAGCCCACTTTCATGCAAAATTTGGGCCGAACACCTACGTGGAGGCAACCCTGGTCCAACCAAAAGCCCACCAGAGAAAGGCGGTGGCGAGAGGAGTGGGCCAGGGTGCGGCCGCACCCAGGGTGCGGCCGCACTGCCACTGGCTCCCCTCGGGCCCACCTTTCTCTGGCGGTTGCATGCTGACATGTAGAGGCGGTGTAGGCTAGTTTCCTATTTTATGGCACCCCAAACCGACCTCCTTTATGTATAAAAGGAGGGGTAGTGCTCTCTCAACACACACACCATTTGGAGTCAACACACCTCACTAGAGCTTCACCTCCACATCTCCACTTGTACTCTTTTTAGTTTTTAGTAGTATTTTGGAGCAAAGGCAAAAGCTACTTGGAGAGCTTGTCTCCTTGGAAGAAGAGCACTTTGGTATGAATAATACTATGAAGAGTTCTTCCATAGTCATGCTCTCATATCACTTATATAGCAATGCATATGAACTAGAGTATAGTTGTACTGTTATAATCATGATATATGAACTAGTGTATAGTTTGTATGTTATGATCTTAACATGTTCTTTTGACATGATCTTAGCATATGAATTAGACTATAGTTCCTATGTTATGATCTCATCATATAGAACTGTATGCTTAACCATTCATGCTATATATATGATGAGGATTAGAGCTAAGTTGAGGTGGCGGTTCGTCGTGCCTTCGGGTATGCCCATGTCCTATGCTTGTTGATCCGTAGGGTCAAAGTCCTAGGGGGGTGTGGGTAGTTTCTTTGTGCGCGGGCGTGGTGCCCGGGTACAAGGGAACAGGCGGATGCATTTCCTACTCTCCGGTTGAGGGGTAGGCGGCAGGTGGTGACAGCCCTGTCCGTCCCTTGTAATCCCCCACGTTCTTTTAGGGTGTAGGAGTCTAAATTGTCACATGAGGTTGCTGGCAGAACAGTACTCGGTGGCCTCCCGACCCATCTCATGCCTAGTTCTAACTCTTAACCATGTATATGTATGATCATCAACTGTTCTTTGCACGGCTATATTAGAACATGCCTGCTCCAGTTAGGAACATTCTTTTATTCTTTGTTTTCCTTTTATCCTTGAGGTTGGCCCAAGTGTGTGTCACACTATCTTAAAACTTATCATGGCTTACCCCTGTATTGAGTATTGGTCTATTATGCAGTCATGTTATCCTGTCCATGTCTCTACTAGAGATTTTTACACCATGCCTTCCTTTGGGAAAATATAAATAACGATACCCTGAATACTTTCGGGTGAAATGCTACAACGATAATTCCGTGCGCTTGCGGATTCGTTCTGCGATCGTTCAGAACTATAGTCAAGGTATTTCTTGGCGGCGTTGCTAATTCTAGCAACGACGTTAAGAAATGCCAACAAGCATTTCTGGTGCCGTTGCCGGGGAAGGCATTGGTTAAAAGAATCTAGTTGGACATGTTCATGATGATATGCATGTATGGTAGCCATTGCTCATGCAGGCTAATCTTTCATGTTTTCTCCTGTTGTGGATGAAAACAGGATAGTGTATGACAGGTTTCGTCTTGCCGGAAAACTACACCGATAATCCGGAAGCGCTCCTAAGGAAGAACAGGTCTCGTACCGCTTCTTCCTCCGCTACTCCACCGGCAGTTGAACCAGTCACCCCCGCACCATCCACTACTTCACTCATGGCCAAGTCACTCCGCAACTACTCCACCCCCGCTGTTGCCAACGTGCCCGTTGAGCCCCGCTGTCAACACGGGCACCGAAAACTTTGAGCTTTGGACTGGCCTGATCATGATGGTGCAGGCAAACCAGTTCCGTGGTTTGCCTAGTGAGGACGCAAGTGCACACTTGCAACACTTCCTTGAGCTGTGCGACACCATCATAAAAGACGTCGCACCAGCAAGCATCAGGCTCCGTATGTTTCCCTTCTCCCTCGCGGGGAAGGCGAAACAATGGTTTTACAAGAACAAGGAAGCTATCGACACATGGGACAAATGTTCCATGGCGTTCCTCGTGAAATTTTTCCCCATGGGCAAAACCCATGCCTTGAGGGGAAAAATTTCAAACTTCCAGCAAAATTCAATGGAATCCATCCCTGAAGCGTGGAAAGGCTGCAGGATTACTTCCAGGCATGCCCACACCATGAGATGGAAAATTGGCTCATGCTCTAGAACTTCTATGAGGGGCTGACGCCCATGTCGAAGAGGCACATAGATGCCGCTGCTGGAGGCTCTTTTCTCTCCCTCACTATCGATGAAGCTACGGCTCTCATCGAGAAAATGGTGTCAAATCAATGGCGGGGGGAGGAAAGGTCAGACAAACAACAAGAAGGCATGCATACCGAGAAGGAGACGGATATGCTTGCCACAAAAATGGACCTCCTATTAAAGAGCCTTGATGAACGTGCCGCCGAAGAGCTTCATGTATGGCACTGTCAAGGCCTATGGTCTCGCATATGACATGCGAAGTCTGTGGTGACGTTGGCCATTCGGGGAACAACTACCTGGAGACCCGTGAAGACACCACCTACATCAACAACGGGTTCTGCCAACAAGGAGGCCATAACGGGTGGAATGACCAATCGCGCCCACATTACCAAGGAGGTAATTCGAACTTCAACTCAAATTATAATTCGAATCATCTTTCCTTGAAAGACTTGGTCTTAGGCCAAGCAAAAATAATTGAAAATCTTACTAAAAAATTGATGCTTAATGATAAAATGATTGAAAATTTGAATTCTAAAATAGGAGGTTTAACTTCTTCTGTTGAAAACCAACTGAGCTTTAATAAAATGATTGAAACTCAAGTAGCTCAAATTGCTGCTGCTATACCGGTTTCTGACTCGAGAAAGTTTTCGGGGCAACCTAAAACTTCTCTCAAATCTGTTAAAATGAGGTTTGGTAAGCCTCTATGTCGGGAAAACGACAAGTATCCCGTAAATTCACCATTCATAGCCAAGAAAGAAGATCCTGGCTACCTGACAATCACATGCTCAATCGGCCCGCATGTCTTCCACAAAGCCTTCTGCGACCTTGGAGCAAGCATCAACATCATGTCCAAGGTAACATATGATAAAGTACTAGGTGGACTTTTGTCCCCTGCACCTTTCCGACTGCAGATGGCAGATCAAACTACACGAAATCCGGAGGGGCTAGCCATGGACATCTTGGTAAAAATTCGAGACGCAGACATCCCCACAGACTTCGTCGTCCTAGACATGGGCCACAATGAGGAAGTACCCCTTCTCTTAGGGAGACCATTTCTTAACACTACAAATGCAGTCTTACACGTGGGATCAGGGCATGTTAGCTTTCATATGCAAGGGCAAACAATGAGATGCCCATTCAATGGGTTTAAAATGCATATTAAAACAAATCGTCCCAAGAAACAACCACGTAAACAGGTACGACAGGAAGAAGCATCAACATCCGCATCTACTTCTTCGGAGATGGATGTACCTCCATCAAGCAAAAAGTGAAAGGAGAAGAGTCCTGCTCATTGGACTTTAAAATGGTGAGCCCTTGCCGAAGGTAAATCGGTAGCTATCCTTCGTATTTATGATTTAAAATTACCTAAAATAAAAATAAAAATAATAAAAAAAATCTCTGTGGTTATCTTACTCACCATTCAATGTCTTCACCTCCGTTGGATGAATCTTGTTTTTTTTATGCTTCCTTTCTTTACATTGGTATGTTTTGGTTTGGAGGTTGGTCAAACATCCTCTAAATTAAGCATGGTGCTTAGTTTAGATGTAATGATCATACTCCCATAGGCTTTTTTGAATTAAGCATGGTGCTTAGGTTAAAAAGCCTGCCTTAATCAAATTAGACATGTCGTCTAGTTTGATTTTTGAACCGAAATTGCTAGTGTAGAGTTTGGTTGATCATATGGACTAACCCTTGCAGGAATTGATCAACTTCATGAGGGTAAACTTTTGAGATAACAACAAAGGTGAAAACTTGTTTGGTAAACCTTGATTCAAATGGTAATAAAATAGCTAAAAGGAATGTGAGATACAAATTACCTCTGTGGGAGTCCTCCCCCAAGCTAGCTTCTGACTTATGGTCTGTGGTTCAGCAAGGAATGCTGCTAGCTGGTGGACGCTGTGGCCTGGTTTGTGATCCGTGGCCTCCTTTGAGCGTGCTTGGAGGCTCCCCCCAAGCTTGTCTTTATGGTGACATTAAGATAACAAGACAACCATACTTGGGGTAGACAATATTTTTTTCTCTTCTCTCTTTTTATTATTTATTATTTGTTATTATTATCATCATTATTACCATTTGAATCAAGGTTTACAAACAAGTTTTCACCTTTGTTGTTATCTCAAAAGTTTACCCTCATGAAGTTGATCAATTCCTGCAAGGGTTAGTCCATATGATCAACCAAACTCTACACTAGCAATTTCGGTTCAAAAATCAAACTAGACGACATGTCTAATTTGATTAAGGCAGGCTTTTTAACCTAAGCACCATGCTTAATTCAAAAAAGCCTATGGGAGTATGATCATTACATCTAAACTAAGCACCATGCTTAATTTAGAGGATGTTTGACCAACCTCCAAACCAAAACATACCAATGTAAAGAAAGGAAGCATAAAAAAAACAAGATTCATCCAACGGAGGTGAAGACATTGAATGGTGAGTAAGATAACCACAGAGATTTTTTTTATTATTTTTTATTTTTATTTTAGGTAATTTTAAATCATAAATACGAAGGATAGCTACCGATTTACCTTCGGCAAGGGCTCACCATTTTAAAGTCCAATGAGCAGGACTCTTCTCCTTTCACTTTTTGCTTGATGGAGGTACATCCATCTCCGAAGAAGTAGATGCGGATGTTGATGCTTCTTCCTGTCGTACCTGTTTACGTGGTTGTTTCTTGGGACGATTTGTTTTAATATGCATTTTAAACCCATTGAATGGGCATCTCATTGTTTGCCCTTGCATATGAAAGCTAACATGCCCTGATCCCACGTGTAAGACTGCATTTGTAGTGTTAAGAAATGGTCTCCCTAAGAGAAGGGGTACTTCCTCATTGTGGCCCATGTCTAGGACGACGAAGTCTGTGGGGATGTCTGCGTCTCGAATTTTTACCAAGATGTCCATGGCTAGCCCCTCCGGATTTCGTGTAGTTTGATCTGCCATCTGCAGTCGGAAAGGTGCAGGGGACAAAAGTCCACCTAGTACTTTATCATATGTTACCTTGGACATGATGTTGATGCTTGCTCCAAGGTCGCAGAAGGCTTTGTGGAAGACATGCGGGCCGATTGAGCATGTGATTGTCAGGTAGCCAGGATCTTCTTTCTTGGCTATGAATGGTGAATTTACGGGATACTTGTCGTTTTCCCGACATAGAGGCTTACCAAACCTCATTTTAACAGATTTGAGAGAAGTTTTAGGTTGCCCCGAAAACTTTCTCGAGTCAGAAACCGGTATAGCAGCAGCAATTTGAGCTACTTGAGTTTCAATCATTTTATTAAAGCTCAGTTGGTTTTCAACAGAAGAAGTTAAACCTCCTATTTTAGAATTCAAATTTTCAATCATTTTATCATTAAGCATCAATTTTTTAGTAAGATTTTCAATTATTTTTGCTTGGCCTAAGACCAAGTCTTTCAAGGAAAGATGATTCGAATTATAATTTGAGTTGAAGTTCGAATTACCTCCTTGGTAATGTGGGCGCGATTGGTCATTCCACCCGTTATGGCCTCCTTGTTGGCAGAACCCGTTGTTGATGTAGGTGGTGTCTTCACGGGTCTCCAGGTAGTTGTTCCCCGAATGGCCAACGTCACCACAGACTTCGCATGTCATATGCGAGACCATGGCCTTGACAGTGCCATACATGAAGCTCTTCGGCGGCACGTTCATCAAGGCTCTTTAATAGGAGGTCCATTTTTGTGGCAAGCATATCCGTCTCCTTCTCGGTATGCATGCCTTCTTGTTGTTTGTCTGACCTTTTCCTCCCCCCGCCATTGATTTGACACCATTTTCTCGATGAGAGCCGTAGCTTCATCGATAGTGAGGGAGAGAAAAGAGCCTCCAGCAGCGGCATCTATGTGCCTCTTCGACATGGGCGTCAGCCCCTCATAGAAGTTCTAGAGCATGAGCCAATTTTCCATCTCATGGTGTGGGCATGCCTGGAAGTAATCCTGCAGCCTTTCCCACGCTTCAGGGATGGATTCCATTGAATTTTGCTGGAAGTTTGAAATTTTTCCCCTCAAGGCATGGGTTTTGCCCATGGGGAAAAATTTCACGAGGAACGCCATGGAACATTTGTCCCATGTGTCGATAGCTTCCTTGTTCTTGTAAAACCATTGTTTCGCCTTCCCCGCGAGGGAGAAGGGAAACATACGGAGCCTGATGCTTGCTGGTGCGACGTCTTTTATGATGGTGTCGCACAGCTCAAGGAAGTGTTGCAAGTGTGCACTTGCGTCCTCACTAGGCAAACCACGGAACTGGTTTGCCTGCACCATCATGATCAGGCCAGTCCAAAGCTCAAAGTTTTCGGTGCCCGTGTTGACAGCGGGCTCAACGGGCACGTTGGCAACAGCGGGGGTGGAGTAGTTGCGGAGTGACTTGGCCATGAGTGAAGTAGTGGATGGTGCGGGGGTGACTGGTTCAACTGCCGGTGGAGTAGCGGAGGAAGAAGCGGTACGAGACCTGTTCTTCCTTAGGAGCGCTTCCGGATTATCGGTGTAGTTTTCCGGCAAGACGAAACCTGTCATACACTATCCTGTTTTCATCCACAACAGGAGAAAACATGAAAGATTAGCCTGCATGAGCAATGGCTACCATACATGCATATCATCATGAACATGTCCAACTAGATTCTTTTAACCAATGCCTTCCCCGGCAACGGCACCAGAAATGCTTGTTGGCATTTCTTAACGTCGTTGCTAGAATTAGCAACGCCGCCAAGAAATACCTTGACTATAGTTCTGAACGATCGCAGAACGAATCCGCAAGCGCACGGAATTATCGTTGTAGCATTTCACCCGAAAGTATTCAGGGTATCGTTATTTATATTTTCCCAAAGGAAGGCATGGTGTAAAAATCTCTAGTAGAGACATGGACAGGATAACATGACTGCATAATAGACCAATACTCAATACAGGGGTAAGCCATGATAAGTTTTAAGATAGTGTGACACACACTTGGGCCAACCTCAAGGATAAAAGGAAAACAAAGAATAAAAGAATGTTCCTAACTGGAGCAGGCATGTTCTAATATAGCCGTGCAAAGAACAGTTGATGATCATACATATACATGGTTAAGAGTTAGAACTAGGCATGAGATGGGTCGGGAGGCCACCGAGTACTGTTCTGCCAGCAACCTCATGTGACAATTTAGACTCCTACACCCTAAAAGAACGTGGGGGATTACAAGGGACGGACAGGGCTGTCACCACCTGCCGCCTACCCCTCAACCGGAGAGTAGGAAATGCATCCGCCTGTTCCCTTGTACCCGGGCACCACGCCCGCGCACAAAGAAACTACCCACACCCCCCTAGGACTTTGACCCTACGGATCAACAAGCATAGGACATGGGCATACCCGAAGGCACGACGAACCGCCACCTCAACTTAGCTCTAATCCTCATCATATATATAGCATGAATGGTTAAGCATACAGTTCTATATGATGAGATCATAACATAGGAACTATAGTCTAATTCATATGCTAAGATCATGTCAAAAGAACATGTTAAGATCATAACATACAAACTATACACTAGTTCATATATCATGATTATAACAGTACAACTATACTCAGTTCATATGCATTGCTATATAAGTGATATGAGAGCATGACTATGGAAGAACTCTTCATAGTATTATCATACCAAAGTGCTCTTCTTCCAAGGAGACAAGCTCTCCAAGTAGCTTTTGCCTTTGCTCCAAAATACTACTAAAAACTAAAAAGAGTACAAGTGGAGATGTGGAGGTGAAGCTCTAGTGAGGTGTGTTGACTCCAAATGGTGTGTGTGTTGAGAGAGCACTACCCCTCCTTTTATACATAAAGGAGGTCGGTTTGGGGTGCCATAAAATAGGAAACTAGCCTACACCGCCTCTACATGTCAGCATGCAACCGCCAGAGAAAGGTGGGCCCGAGGGGAGCCAGTGGCAGTGCGGCCGCACCCTGGGTGCGGCCGCACCCTGGCCCACTCCTCTCGCCACCGCCTTTCTCTGGTGGGCTTTTGGTTGGACCAGGGTTGCCTCCACGTAGGTGTTCGGCCCAAATTTTGCATGAAAGTGGGCTTTTGCTTGGCTCCTTGGTATATGATCTGCGTTACGCTTTCTCTGTTGGCGTATTTTGATTCTTGTTCCACTGTATTTTGGTATAGTTCCTGCAAAATAATAAGCTTCCAATACAAGTGGAACTTTGTCAATAGTAAAAGCATATATGTTAAAAGTATGTCTATTTCTCCTGTTTTTGGACTATAATTGGCGGTCGGATATGGTCGTTAGTGACCGCCAACACGCTCCAGCATCATTTCCACGATGTATGATGTCTATCTTTTCAGACATGATTGAAGAAATAATGGAAGTTTTTATGGACGATTTTTCAGTCTATGGAAAAACTTTTGATGATTGTCTAGAAAATTTAGACAAGGTCTTTCATCGATGTCAAGAAAAGGACTTAGTATTAAATTGGGAAAAATGTCACTTTATGGTCTGTGAAGGCATCGTTCTTGGACATTTAGTGTCCGAGAGGGGAATTGAGGTAGATAAAGCTAAAATCAATGTTATTGAACAATTACCTTCCCCTTGTAAATGTAAAAGGAGTATGAAGTTTCTTAGGACACACAGATTTTTATAGGCGTTTTATAAAGGATTTTTCGCAAATTGCTAGACCCCTTACAAACCTGCTAACTAAAGACGCTCCTTTTGAGTTCACTGATGAGTGTTTACAAACTTTTAATACACTTAAGAAAGCACTTATCTCAGCACCAATCATACAACCACCCTGTAAGTGCATTCGCCCCGTTGTGGGTTTTGGATAATTAATGACAATTAAATTACGGACTAACATGTTTATCAAGTGTAATCTATAGGTGTTAGTTCATTGATGGAATTGAAAACGAATATCTGGTGAATTATAGCACCCTAAATTTTGATGGACAATAGGCGCTTCGACTCAAGAGCTCCAACACCTTTTATTTTGATTGAGTCGTAGAAACGCCACACTATTAAGAGGGATACAAATCTAGTTGGCAAAATGGGGATAAAAAGTGCTCTTGTCGACTCTTAGTATGCTGAGAGACAGGCATCAGAAGTTCCAGTGTGAAGGACCGGAAGTTCCGGCTGCACTGTAGCGCGAGCGTGCGCGCATCAGAGTTTTGTTCCGGGCTCTGTCCGGAAGTTCCGGCCTGGACCGGAAGTTCTGGTCCGGCACCAGAAGTTCCGGTTAGTGCAGATTGCGCGAGCGTGCACATGCGAGAGTTTTGTTCCAGGCTCTGTCCGGAGGTTCCGGTCTGGACCGGAAGTTCCGGTCTGTGCACCGGAAGTTCCGGTAAACCCGTGTTGACTGACAAGCCCAACGGTTGGATCTCGTTTGACCGAAAGTTCCAGTGGGTTCCACCAGAAGTTCTGGTGGTGCATCTGAGTGCGAGTATATAAGCTTCTCACCTCTTTTCTAACTAGATAGAGAAAGCTTTGCACATTTCATTTCTTCCGCTCTCCCAACTCTCTCTAAGCTGTGACTCGCCCACTCTCTCTCCCCCCTTGGCCTCCAAGCTTCAATCTTCGATTGTTTGAGCTAGGGATGTGATATTTGAGAGAGGGGGCATCGATCTTTGACTTGAGCACTTGGATTCCTCGTCTTGCCGGATTGGTTTGTGTTTGTTACTCTAGGGTTCTTGGAACCCTAGCCGGCTAGGCGTTCTTCGTGGTTGCCCGTGTTGATTCATTTGTGAGGGCGCCCCGAAGTGTTTGTATCACCCTTTGATCCTTAGTGGAAATCTCAAGCTAGCCTTTGTGGTTGCTTGAAGGAGGAGACCTTAGTGGTCGGACCTTTGTGGTCACCTCAACAACGAGGACGTAGGAACTCCTTCGTGGGGATTGCCGAACCTCGGTAAAAATAGCTTGTCTTGCTGTGGCGGTAGCATCGACTACCCTTTGTTCTTGTGTTCTTGTTGTTCTTTCTCTCTACCCCCAACTTCTTAGGTGGGAAGTCCCGATCTACGATTTGGTGTGGTTCGAAGCCTTGAGGAGTTCAACATCATCATCAATAACCTCTAGGAGGGTGTGGTAACACTTGGATCTGAAATCTCAACTCGATTCACACTGTTTTCGTAGCTCTTTTAGGGCACCAGAAGTTTCGAAGGTCTACACCGGAAGTTCTGGTCCCCCTGACCGGAACTTCCGATCCAGACCACCGGAACTTCCGGTCCGGTATTTAACTTCCGCAAATTTGAGTTTGTGAGTTTCAGGTTTTGCAAAAAGGCCTATTCACCCCCCCTCTAGGCCAATTAGGTCCTTTCAATTGGTATCAGAACCAGGTTCCTTGGATTAACGCTTCACGCGTGAGGAGTAACATTGGCCAAGATGGATCCGGAAACGCAAAAGCAAATTATTGATCAAATCGCAGCTCAAATCACCGCATCCCTGCAGCTGCAGCAACAAGCACAAATGACCAAGATGCAAGAGCAACTAGACAAGATGCAACAGCTTCTAGACAAGAAGATTCAAGAGTCAACTAGTGAAAATGGTGGTGGTGAAAAGGAGACACCAAAAAGCTACAATAGAACCAGTTTTGATTATGGTGAATCAAGCAAGAATCCTACTTTGCCCATGATCAATCCCGGGAAGCCACCTCCATTTGATGGTATAAAGTACACCGATTGGGCTCATAGGATGAAGTTGCATCTTATAGCCGCAAGATGTTGGGAAGTAGTGGATGTTGGAGTCAACCCACCGCCTCTAAACATTAGTGAGTGGTCACCCGAAGATGAGAGAGATTTCCACCTCAATGCCACGGCGGCAACCTTGATCTTGCAATGCCTCACTCCGGAAGACAATAACAAGGTCAATGGTATGGTCAATGCAAAGCAAATTTGGGACACTTTGAAGGTGTCATTTGAAGGAGACAAGAGTGTGAGAATTGGAAACATTGAGCTCTTGCAAGGAAAGATTGAAAACTTTACCATGATTGAAGGAGAAACTACTCAAGCAATGTTTGACAGGTTCATGACCTTGATCAACAAGATTAGAGCACTTGGGGACACAAGATGGGATGACAACTCCACCGCAAGGAAGATATGTAGAGTGTATAGACAAAAGAATAACATGCTTGCTTCAGTCATAATGGAGAGAGACAACTATACCACAATGACACCACAAAAGATGCTAGCCAAGTTGATGCATCATGAGATACTAGATGATGAAGCCAAAGAAGCAAGTGCGCTAAAGAAGAGCATTACCCTCACGGCATCACATGGAAGTGAATCAAGTCATTGCAACAAAGGATGTTGTGAGCATAGGCATAATAATGATGATAATGACCTTGATGATGAACAAGCTTTGCTAGTGGGAAACTACAAGAAATATTTGAGAATGAAGAAAGAAAAGATGATGAGATATGGAGGAAACAAGCCATACAAGAAGAGGTTTTTCTATGAGTGTGGTGACACCGGCCATCTTGCGGCCGATTGTCCTAACAAAGGGAAGAAGTCAAGATATAACAAGCAAGGTGACAAGAAGTACAAGGACAAGAAGAGAGGTGAAGCACATCTTGGTCAAGAATGGCAATCGGATAGTGATAGCGATGATGATAATGACAATGAGAAGAAGAGTGTGGCCGCAATTGCTATACAAGAAACTTCTTCCTCAACAAAGGTCTTCACCGACAATGCTTCATCAACATCTCTCATCACCAACGCTTCTTTATCACCTAGACTCTTCGCCAACCTCTTCGACGACGACTATGATGCTCCTACTTGCCTTATGGCACTACGAGATAAGATACAACTTGACTCTCCTACACAAATCACTAGTGAATGTGATAGTGATGATGAAAATGATGAAAACTATGCCTCTAATCTCATCAAAAGATATGGTAAAGCTGCTACAACTAAAATCTTGAAACTAATATATGCCAAAGATAAGCTTGAGTCATGCATTGAGTCGCAAGGGGAATTGCTCTTAGAGGAAAGGGAGAAAAACCAAGGACTTGAGGCATGTCTCACCAAGGAGAAGGAGAAGGTTGAGAAGTTGAGTGTAGAATTGTCTTTAGCCAAGGATGCTAATGAGCGCTTGGCTAAGGAACATTCTTCACTTAATGACTCTTTGGAAAGTCTAAAGAATGATCATAGTTTGGCTCAAGAAAGCCTTACAAGCTTGACAAATAAATATCATGAGCTTGAACTAAACTATGACAAACTTTGGACTAGCACTTCTACCGTTTCCAAGGATGCAAAAGCTACAACTAGTAAAGGTTGTGAAAGATGCTCAAATGTTGATATAAATGCTTGTGCTACTAATGTTGATGAGCTAGCCAAGAAGGATAAGGAGATCCAAAGGTTAAACACAATTGTCAAGATTGGTTGCAAGTGCAAGGATAAGCAACTGACAAATGTGTTCAAGGCATCAAGGCACCCCATGATTAAGGATGGCATTGGTTACAATAGGTATGATGGCAAAGCCAATGGAAGGAAAATGATAAATGGGGTGGCTTGTGTGAAGTTCAACAAGAGTGTGCCACTTGTTGACCTTATCAACAAGGTGAACAATGTTGCTACACCTACAACTCCACTTGTCAACAACAAGAAAAAGCAAGTGGAGGTGTCCAAGCAACAAGTACCTATTTCACGCAATCACATTTGTGATTACATGTGTTGTTGGGACAAGGATGGCAAGATTGTCGTAAAGTATGTAGGCGCCCTCAAGAGGAGACAAATCTTGAGAAGTGTTTGGGTGCCCAAGTCTTATGTTTCTAACCCCCTAGGTTCCATCTCGGGACCTAAACCAAAAGCTTAATCTTGTTTTATAGGAATATTTCTCCAGTGGACCGAAATGGGTGCTTGATAGTGGATGCACCAACCATATGACCGGAGAGAAGAACATGTTCACCTCCTTTCAACCAAATCAAGTTGCATGTGAAAGGATTGTCTTTGGTGACAATAGTAAAGGAGATATCCTTGGTTTGGGTAAAATTGCTATCTCAAATGATAATTCAATTTCAAATGTATTACTTGTGGACTCGTTGGGATACAATTTGTTGTCCATCTCACAACTTTGTGAGAAGGGCTACAATTGTCTCTTTACAGATAAGAGTGTGGAAGTCTCTAAAAGATCAGATTCCTCTATTGTCTTTACGGGTGAATTGAAGGGCAAGCTCTATTTAGTTGATTTCTCATCTAATAGAGTGGGGTCCGAAACTTGTTTTGTGGCTAAATCTAGCATGGGCTGGTTATGGCATCGCCGACTAGCTCATGTTGGCATGAGAAACTTGGCTGATCTTCAAAAAGGCGAACACATCCTTGGACTAACAAATGTTTATTTTGAGAAAGATAGAATTTGCAGTGCATGTCAAGCAGGTAAACAAGTAGGAGCCAAGCATCCCGCCAAGAACATCATCACCACAACAAGACCACTTGAGTTACTACACATGGATCTATTCGGACCCAATGCTTATATAAGCATTGGAGGTAACAAATATGGTTTTGTAATTGTTGATGATTTTTCTCGCTTCACTTGGGTGTTCTTTTTGAAAGATAAAAGCAAAACCCAAGGGATCTTCAAGAAGTTTGCAAGGAGAGCTCAAAATGAGTTTGAAGTGAATATCTCCTTTGGCTTGGTGGTCTCCCACGAAGTGATGGCGAATGTCTATGTGCTTTGTTCTAGAGTGGTTTACCGGGTTGTCGGCTAGCTTGATTGCTCCCTCATTGTCACACAAGAGAGGAATCTTGCTTTGCTCATAACCAAAGTCTCTCAAGGTTTGCTTCATCCAAAGTAGTTGGGCACAACAAGCGCCTGCCGCCACATACTCGGCCTCAGCGGTGGATAAGGCAATGGAGTTTTGCTTCTTAGAACTCCATGACACTAAAGACCTACCAAGAAATTGGCATGTCCCGGATGTACTCTTTCTCTCTACCCTGCAACCGGCATAATCCGAATCGGAATAGCCAAGTAGAGTGAAAGTGGAGCCCTTAGGATACCACAAGCCAAGATTAGGAGTGAGCACAAGATACCGAAAAATTCTCTTAACGGCCATGAGATGACATTCTTTCGGATTAGCTTGAAATCTTGCACACATGCACACGCTAAGCATAATATCGGGCCTAGATGCACAAAGGTAAAGCAAGGATCCAATCATGGAGCGATATACCTTTTGATCTACGGCCTTGCCGTCTCCATCAAGATCAAGATGTCCGGTTGTAGGCATTGGAGTCTTGACGGGCTTGGCCTTGTCCATGTCAAACTTCTTTAGCATGTCAGTGGTGTACTTGGTTTGACTTATGAACGTGCCATCCTTGAGTTGCTTGATTTGAAATCCAAGAAAGTATGTCAACTGCCCCATCATGGACATCTCAAACCTCTTGGTCATGATCCTACTAAATTGCTCACAAAAAGCCGCATTAGTACTACCAAATATAATGTCATCGACATATATTTGGCATATAAAGACATCATTATTGACTTTGCGAGTAAATAAAGTGGGATCGGCCTTCCCAATCTCAAACCCTTGTTTGAGTAGGAAGCCCTTGAGACAATCATACCAAGCTCTAGGGGCTTGCTTAAGCCCATAGAGCGCCTTGTCAAGCTTGTAGACGTGGTCGGGATGATGTGGATCTTCAAAACCCGGTGGTTGCTCCACATACACGGTTTCGGAGAGGGGGCCGTTGAGGAATGCACTTTTCACATCCATTTGAAACAACTTGAAATCATGGTGAGCAGCAAAGGCAAGTAGTATGCGAATAGATTCAAGCCTAGCTACGGGTGCATAGGTCTCCCCAAAATCCAAACCTTCAATTTGAGTGAAACCTTTGGCTACCAACCGTGCCTTGTTCCTTGTGACCACGCCATACTCATTTTCTTTGTTGCGGAAGACCCATTTGGTGCCTATTACATTTTGCTTGGGCCTTTCCACCAAGGACCAGACTTCATTCCTAGTGAAGTTGTTCAACTCCTCTTGCATGGCTATCACCCAATCCGGGTCCTTCAAGGCATCCTCCACCTTTTCTGGCAACTTGGAAGAGACAAAAGAGTAATGTTCACAAAAAGCTACTAAACGTGAGCGTGTTGTTACCCCTCTTTGTATGTCCCCCAAAATGCTATCAACGGGGTGATCCCGTTGAATGGATTGATGAACTCTTGGGTGAGGAATGGTTGTTCTTGTTTGGATTGGACCATCATCGTCATCTTCATTGTCTTGGTTGATTGGAGAATCAAGATCTTGGTTGTCTTGATCACCACCTTGGTTGTGTCTTTGAGCCTCTGATGAATCTTGACTTGCTTGTTCTCTTGAGTCATGACCCCTTTTTGAGGTAGAAGCATCACCATGGGCATTGGTTGACCCATGATGCATATTTGGATCATGAGAAATTTGCACATGCACATCATCATTTTCATCTTCAACGGGTCTCACTTCACCGGTGGCAAGCTTCTTGATCACTTGATGAGATGGTTCTTCTTTACCTAAAATTTCAGCATTGACTTGCTCCTTTTGAGAGCCGTCGCTTTCATCAAAAGTAACGTCTACCGCAATTTCAATTTGACCGGTGGCCTCATTAAAAACACGGTAGCCATGTTCGTTAGTACCATAACCAAGTAAGAACCCTTCATCAACCTTTGGTGCAAACTTAGAGATTTTGGATTTCTTATTAAGTATGAAACACTTACATCCAAAAACTCTAAAGTAGTCCACCTTAGGCTTTTTACCAGTTAGGAGCTCGTAGGCGGTCTTGTTCCTTATCTTGTGGAGGTACAAGCGGTTGATGGCATTACATGCCGTGTTGGCCGCTTCCGCCCAATAATCTTTCTCCGAAGTCTTGTACTCATCCAACATTGCTCTTGCGGCTTCAATGAGTGTTCAGTTCTTCCTCTCCACAACACCATTTTGTTGTGGAGTGTATGGAACCGAAAACTCATGCTTGATGCCTTCTTCATCAAGAAATGCTTCAATGTTGGTGTTCCTAAACTCCGTCCCGTTGTCACTTCTTACTTTCTTGATATTCACTTCAAACTCATTTTGAGCTCTCCTTGCAAACTTCTTTGAAGATCCCTTGGGTTTTGCTTTTATCTTTCAAAAAGAACACCCAAGTGAAGCGAGAAAAATCATCAACAATTACAAAACCATATTTGTTACCTCCAATGCTTATATAAGCATTGGGTCCGAATAGATCCATGTGTAGTAACTCAAGTGGTCTTGTTGTGGTGATGATGTTCTTGGCGGGATGCTTGGCTCCTACTTGTTTACCTGCTTGACATGCACTGCAAATTCTATCTTTCTCAAAATAAACATTTGTTAGTCCAAGGATGTGTTCGCCTTTTTGAAGATCAGCCAAGTTTCTCATGCCAACATGAGCTAGTCGGCGATGCCATAACCAGCCCATGCTAGATTTAGCCACAAAACAAGTTTCGGACCCCACTCTATTAGATGAGAAATCAACTAAATAGAGCTTGCCCTTCAATTCACCCGTAAAGACAATAGAGGAATCTGATCTTTTAGAGACTTCCACACTCTTATCTGTAAAGAGACAATTGTAGCCCTTCTCACAAAGTTGTGAGATGGACAACAAATTGTATCCCAACGAGTCCACAAGTAATACATTTGAAATTGAATTATCATTTGAGATAGCAATTTTACCCAAACCAAGGATATCTCCTTTACTATTGTCACCAAAGACAATCCTTTCACATGCAACTTGATTTGGTTGAAAGGAGGTGAACATGTTCTTCTCTCCGGTCATATGGTTGGTGCATCCACTATCAAGCACCCATTTCGGTCCACTGGAGAAATATTCCTATAAAACAAGATTAAGCTTTTGGTTTAGGTCCCGAGATGGAACCTAGGGGGTTAGAAACATAAGACTTGGGCACCCAAACACTTCTCAAGATTTGTCTCCTCTTGAGGGCGCCTACATACTTTACGACAATCTTGCCATCCTTGTCCCAACAACACATGTAATCACAAATGTGATTGCGTGAAATAGGTACTTGTTGCTTGGACACCTCCACTTGCTTTTTCTTGTTGTTGACAAGTGGAGTTGTAGGTGTAGCAACATTGTTCACCTTGTTGATAAGGTCAACAAGTGGCACACTCTTGTTGAACTTCACACAAGCCACCCCATTTATCATTTTCCTTCCATTGGCTTTGCCATCATACCTATTGTAACCAATGCCATCCTTAATCATGGGGTGCCTTGATGCCTTGAACACATTTGTCAGTTGCTTATCCTTGCACTTGCAACCAATCTTGACAATTGTGTTTAACCTTTGGATCTCCTTATCCTTCTTGGCTAGCTCATCAACATTAGTAGCACAAGCATTTATATCAACATTTGAGCATCTTTCACAACCTTTACTAGTTGTAGCTTTTGCATCCTTGGAAACGGTAGAAGTGCTAGTCCAAAGTTTGTCATAGTTTAGTTCAAGCTCATGATATTTATTTGTCAAGCTTGTAAGGCTTTCTTGAGCCAAACTATGATCATTCTTTAGACTTTCCAAAGAGTCATTAAGTGAAGAATGTTCCTTAGCCAAGCGCTCATTAGCATCCTTGGCTAAAGACAATTCTACACTCAACTTCTCAACCTTCTCCTTCTCCTTGGTGAGACATGCCTCAAGTCCTTGGTTTTTCTCCCTTTCCTCTAAGAGCATTACCCTCACGGCATCACATGGAAGTGAATCAAGTCATTGCAACAAAGGATGTTGTGAGCATAGGCATAATAATGATGATAATGACCTTGATGATGAACAAGCTTTGCTAGTGGGAAACTACAAGAAATATTTGAGAATGAAGAAAGAAAAGATGATGAGATATGGAGGAAACAAGCCATACAAGAAGAGGTTTTTCTATGAGTGTGGTGACACCGGCCATCTTGCGGCCGATTGTCCTAACAAAGGGAAGAAGTCAAGATATAACAAGCAAGGTGACAAGAAGTACAAGGACAAGAAGAGAGGTGAAGCACATCTTGGTCAAGAATGGCAATCGGATAGTGATAGCGATGATGATAATGACAATGAGAAGAAGAGTGTGGCCGCAATTGCTATACAAGAAACTTCTTCCTCAACAAAGGTCTTCACCGACAATGCTTCATCAACATCTCTCATCACCAACGCTTCTTTATCACCTAGACTCTTCGCCAACCTCTTCGACGACGACTATGATGCTCCTACTTGCCTTATGACACTACGAGATAAGATACAACTTGACTCTCCTACACAAATCACTAGTGAATGTGATAGTGATGATGAAAATGATGAAAACTATGCCTCTAATCTCATCAAAAGATATGGTAAAGCTGCTACAACTAAAATCTTGAAACTAATATATGCCAAAGATAAGCTTGAGTCATGCATTGAGTCGCAAGGGGAATTGCTCTTAGAGGAAAGGGAGAAAAACCAAGGACTTGAGGCATGTCTCACCAAGGAGAAGGAGAAGGTTGAGAAGTTGAGTGTAGAATTGTCTTTAGCCAAGGATGCTAATGAGCGCTTGGCTAAGGAACATTCTTCACTTAATGACTCTTTGGAAAGTCTAAAGAATGATCATAGTTTGGCTCAAGAAAGCCTTACAAGCTTGACAAATAAATATCATGAGCTTGAACTAAACTATGACAAACTTTGGACTAGCACTTCTACCGTTTCCAAGGATGCAAAAGCTACAACTAGTAAAGGTTGTGAAAGATGCTCAAATGTTGATATAAATGCTTGTGCTACTAATGTTGATGAGCTAGCCAAGAAGGATAAGGAGATCCAAAGGTTAAACACAATTGTCAAGATTGGTTGCAAGTGCAAGGATAAGCAACTGACAAATGTGTTCAAGGCATCAAGGCACCCCATGATTAAGGATGGCATTGGTTACAATAGGTATGATGGCAAAGCCAATGGAAGGAAAATGATAAATGGGGTGGCTTGTGTGAAGTTCAACAAGAGTGTGCCACTTGTTGACCTTATCAACAAGGTGAACAATGTTGCTACACCTACAACTCCACTTGTCAACAACAAGAAAAAGCAAGTGGAGGTGTCCAAGCAACAAGTACCTATTTCACGCAATCACATTTGTGATTACATGTGTTGTTGGGACAAGGATGGCAAGATTGTCGTAAAGTATGTAGGCGCCCTCAAGAGGAGACAAATCTTGAGAAGTGTTTGGGTGCCCAAGTCTTATGTTTCTAACCCCCTAGGTTCCATCTCGGGACCTAAACCAAAGCTTAATCTTGTTTTATAGGAATATTTCTCCAGTGGACCGAAATGGGTGCTTGATAGTGGATGCACCAACCATATGACCGGAGAGAAGAACATGTTCACCTCCTTTCAACCAAATCAAGTTGCATGTGAAAGGATTGTCTTTGGTGACAATAGTAAAGGAGATATCCTTGGTTTGGGTAAAATTGCTATCTCAAATGATAATTCAATTTCAAATGTATTACTTGTGGACTCGTTGGGATACAATTTGTTGTCCATCTCACAACTTTGTGAGAAGGGCTACAATTGTCTCTTTACAGATAAGAGTGTGGAAGTCTCTAAAAGATCAGATTCCTCTATTGTCTTTACGGGTGAATTGAAGGGCAAGCTCTATTTAGTTGATTTCTCATCTAATAGAGTGGGGTCCGAAACTTGTTTTGTGGCTAAATCTAGCATGGGCTGGTTATGGCATCGCCGACTAGCTCATGTTGGCATGAGAAACTTGGCTGATCTTCAAAAAGGCGAACACATCCTTGGACTAACAAATGTTTATTTTGAGAAAGATAGAATTTGCAGTGCATGTCAAGCAGGTAAACAAGTAGGAGCCAAGCATCCCGCCAAGAACATCATCACCACAACAAGACCACTTGAGTTACTACACATGGATCTATTCGGACCCAATGCTTATATAAGCATTGGAGGTAACAAATATGGTTTTGTAATTGTTGATGATTTTTCTCGCTTCACTTGGGTGTTCTTTTTGAAAGATAAAAGCAAAACCCAAGGGATCTTCAAGAAGTTTGCAAGGAGAGCTCAAAATGAGTTTGAAGTGAATATCAAGAAAGTAAGAAGTGACAACGGGACGGAGTTTAGGAACACCAACATTGAAGCATTTCTTGATGAAGAAGGCATCAAGCATGAGTTTTCGGTTCCATACACTCCACAACAAAATGGTGTTGTGGAGAGGAAGAACTGAACACTCATTGAAGCCGCAAGAGCAATGTTGGATGAGTACAAGACTTCGGAGAAAGATTATTGGGCGGAAGCGGCCAACACGGCATGTAATGCCATCAACCGCTTGTACCTCCACAAGATAAGGAACAAGACCGCCTACGAGCTCCTAACTGGTAAAAAGCCTAAGGTGGACTACTTTAGAGTTTTTGGATGTAAGTGTTTCATACTTAATAAGAAATCCAAAATCTCTAAGTTTGCACCAAAGGTTGATGAAGGGTTCTTACTTGGTTATGGTACTAACGAACATGGCTACCGTGTTTTTAATGAGGCCACCGGTCAAATTGAAATTGCGGTAGACGTTACTTTTGATGAAAGCGACGGCTCTCAAAAGGAGCAAGTCAATGCTGAAATTTTAGGTAAAGAAGAACCATCTCATCAAGTGATCAAGAAGCTTGCCACCGGTGAAGTGAGACCCGTTGAAGATGAAAATGATGATGTGCATGTGCAAATTTCTCATGATCCAAATATGCATCATGGGTCAACCAATGCCCATGGTGATGCTTCTACCTCAAAAAGGGGTCATGACTCAAGAGAACAAGCAAGTCAAGATTCATCAGAGGCTCAAAGACACAACCAAGGTGGTGATCAAGACAACCAAGATCTTGATTCTCCAATCAACCAAGACAATGAAGATGACGATGATGGTCCAATCCAAACAAGAACAACCATTCTCACCCAAGAGTTCATCAATCCATTCAACGGGATCACCCCGTTGATAGCATTTTGGGGGACATACAAAGAGGGGTAACAACACGCTCACGTTTAGTAGCTTTTTGTGAACATTACTCTTTTGTCTCTTCCAAGTTGCCAGAAAAGGTGGAGGATGCCTTGAAGGACCCGGATTGGGTGATAGCCATGCAAGAGGAGTTGAACAACTTCACTAGGAATGAAGTCTGGTCCTTGGTGGAAAGGCCCAAGCAAAATGTAATAGGCACCAAATGGGTCTTCCGCAACAAAGAAAATGAGTATGGCGTGGTCACAAGGAACAAGGCACGGTTGGTAGCCAAAGGTTTCACTCAAATTGAAGGTTTGGATTTTGGGGAGACCTATGCACCCGTAGCTAGGCTTGAATCTATTCGCATACTACTTGCCTTTGCTGCTCACCATGATTTCAAGTTGTTTCAAATGGATGTGAAAAGTGCATTCCTCAACGGCCCCCTCTCCGAAACCGTGTATGTGGAGCAACCACCGGGTTTTGAAGATCCACATCATCCCGACCACGTCTACAAGCTTGACAAGGCGCTCTATGGGCTTAAGCAAGCCCCTAGAGCTTGGTATGATTGTCTCAAGGGCTTCCTACTCAAACAAGGGTTTGAGATTGGGAAGGCCGATCCCACTTTATTTACTCGCAAAGTCAATAATGATGTCTTTATATGCCAAATATATGTCGATGACATTATATTTGGTAGTACTAATGCGGCTTTTTGTGAGCAATTTAGTAGGATCATGACCAAGAGGTTTGAGATGTCCATGATGGGGCAGTTGACATACTTTCTTGGATTTCAAATCAAGCAACTCAAGGATGGCACGTTCATAAGTCAAACCAAGTACACCACTGACATGCTAAAGAAGTTTGACATGGACAAGGCCAAGCCCGTCAAGACTCCAATGCCTACAACCGGACATCTTGATCTTGATGGAGACGGCAAGGCCGTAGATCAAAAGGTATATCGCTCCATGATTGGATCCTTGCTTTACCTTTGTGCATCTAGGCCGATATTATGCTTAGCGTGTGCATGTGTGCAAGATTTCAAGCTAATCCGAAAGAATGTCATCTCATGGCCGTTAAGAGAATTTTTCGGTATCTTGTGCTCACTCCTAATCTTGGCTTGTGGTATCCTAAGGGCTCCACTTTCACTCTACTTGGCTATTCCGATTCGGATTATGCCGGTTGCAGGGTAGAGAGAAAGAGTACATCCGGGACATGCCAATTTCTTGGTAGGTCTTTAGTGTCATGGAGTTCTAAGAAGCAAAACTCCATTGCCTTATCCACCGCTGAGGCCGAGTATGTGGCGGCAGGCGCTTGTTGTGCCCAACTACTTTGGATGAAGCAAACCTTGAGAGACTTTGGTTATGAGCAAAGCAAGATTCCTCTCTTGTGTGACAATGAGGGAGCAATCAAGCTAGCCGACAACCCGGTAAACCACTCTAGAACAAAGCACATAGACATTCGCCATCACTTCGTGGGAGACCACCAAGCCAAAGGAGATATCGATGTCCAACATGTGAGAACCGAATTTCAGCTAGCCGATATCTTCACAAAGCCTCTAGATGAGTCAAGATTTTGTGCTTTGAGGCGTGAGCTAAATATCATTGATTCTCGTAACGTGACTTGACATCTTGTGCACACTTGTATGATTTAGTATTGGATAAAATTCTTGTGAAAAGTTGTGTGAACCTTTCAAAATCTATTTTTCACAGCTCTAATATGTCCATAGTTATGTACTAGTTTCATGAAATCTAGACATAGTTTAGTTGGTTTGAGTATATCATATTGTTCACCACATCTAGGGCTGCTTCTCGCTGGACTTTGGCCTACCGGAACTTCCGATGGCTACTACCGGAACTTCCGGTTGTGGACCGCAACTTCCGGTTGTTCAATCTCTGCGCCGATCTGACCTGACCGACCGGAACTTCCGGTAGTCCTCACCGGAACTTCTGGTCATCCTTTTCACGGCGGTATTTAAGCGGGCCGCATGGTAAAAAGGAATTCTTTTCATCTCTTCTCACCCCCAACCGTTCTCCTGCCCAAACCGACGCTGTCGGCGGCGCCCTCACCTTCCCCACCACTGATCTCCCTCCTCCTTCATCCTTTTTCAAATCCCCTTGCGGAGGAGCTTGCCCAAGCCTTGGAGATCGTCTTGGTGGTGTTGGTGGATGCCAGGAGGGCTCGGCACGCGCAGATTCGGCCCCTACTCTCCGAGCCACAAGGTACCGGGATTTCGCGTCCGATCTCCCAATGTACTTTGTTTTGGGTCGATTCTTCGCACGTGCTAGCTATGCTTAGTCATTACATGCTGTATGGATGTCTTTTGCGCAACTTCCATAGACGGATTTGTCGAAACGCGCCCACGTGCCGCACACTATGTTGGACCGGAAGTTCCGGTCCCTAGCACCGGAAGTTCCGGTACCTATCACCGGAAGTTCCGGTGCACAGTGGACAGCACGCGTTCGCGGCTCCGCTTGTCCGGTCTTTTGCCGCACTCCATATGTCTCTTGTCTGAGCTCTTTCTTGTCATGTTTGTTATGCAGTATGGTTCGTGCCAATCCAAATCGTGCCGCTCGTCCTCGTCCTCAAAGTTTGGGGGATGGCGAGGAGGATCGTCCTCGTGGTAGTCATGCTCGTCGTCCAGCACCGCTCAGTCTTCTCAACAGCAACAAGACAGTGAAGAAGGTCCGCGTGTCTACCCAGATCGCTCTACCATTCCATGTCCTCCACTCTTACACCGCGATTGGGTTCATAATGCAGTGGCTCCTAGTGTGATTGATGTAGAGGGGCGTGCTATTGATCCGGCTGTTGTTCGCCACTCTCCGGTGCGCATTGGGGCTGCCACTATGAACCGCATTCTCCAGCGGTTTCTAGAGCGTGCTCCTCGCATTCATCGTCCTCGTGAGCCTGCTCATTGTGCTCCAAGGAGGTCCATCAACTACAAGGTGCAATCCTCAGATATCAAGCGTATGCGGGAGGAAAATCCCTATATGTGGTCAAAGTTTGAAGCTGGGGAGGATCGTTTTTGGTCCCAATTCCACAAGGACTACTATGAGTCTGTCTGCATGAAGGATGGCATCCATGGTCTCACTACACCCATCATCAATCACAAAGCACCAACCTTGCGCTCACTACAGGGACGATGAATGCGAGGAGCACGCTCTAGAAACCGCTGGAGAATGCGGTTCATAGTGGCAGCCCCAATGCGCACCGGAGAGTGGCGAACAACAGCCGGATCAATAGCACGCCCCTCTACATCAATCACACTAGGAGCCACTGCATTATGAACCCAATCGCGGTGTAAGAGTGGAGGACATGGAATGGTAGAGCGATCTGGGTAGACACGCGGACCTTCTTCACTGTCTTGTTGCTGTTGAGAAGACTGAGCGGTGCTGGGACGACGAGCATGACTACCACGAGGACGATCCTCCTCGCCATCCCCCAAACTTTGAGGACGAGGACGAGCGGCACGATTTGGATTGGCACGAACCATACTGCATAACAAACATGACAAGAAAGAGCTCAGACAAGAGACATATGGAGTGCGGCAAAAGACCGGACAAGCGGAGCCGCGAACGCGTGCTGTCCACTGTGCACCGGAACTTCCGGTGATAGGTACCGGAACTTCCGGTGCTAGGGACCGGAACTTCCGGTCCAACATAGTGTGCGGCACGTGGGCGCGTTTCGACAAATCCGTCTATGGAAGTTGCGCAAAAGACATCCATACAGCATGTAATGACTAAGCATAGCTAGCACGTGCGAAGAATCGACCCAAAACAAAGTACATTGGGAGATCGGACGCGAAATCCCGGTACCTTGTGGCTCGGAGAGTAGGGGCCGAATCTGCGCGTGCCGAGCCCTCCTGGCATCCACCAACACCACCAAGACGATCTCCAAGGCTTGGGCAAGCTCCTCCGCAAGGGGATTTGAAAAAGGATGAAGGAGGAGGGAGATCAGTGGTGGGGAAGGTGAGGGCGCCGCCGACAGCGTCGGTTTGGGCAGGAGAACGGTTGGGGGTGAGAAGAGATGAAAAGAATTCCTTTTTACCATGCGGCCCGCTTAAATACCGCCGTGAAAAGGATGACCAGAAGTTCCGGTGAGGACTACCGGAAGTTCCGGTCGGTCAGGTCAGATCGGCGCAGAGATTGAACAACCGGAAGTTGCGGTCCACAACCGGAAGTTCCGGTAGTAGCCATCGGAAGTTCCGGTAGGCCAAAGTCCAGCGAGAAGCAGCCCTAGATGTGGTGAACAATATGATATACTCAAACCAACTAAACTATGTCTAGATTTCATGAAACTAGTACATAACTATGGACATATTAGAGCTGTGAAAAATAGATTTTGAAAGGTTCACACAACTTTTCACAAGAATTTTATCCAATACTAAATCATACAAGTGTGCACAAGATGTCAAGTCACGTTACGAGAATCAATGATATTTAGCTCACGCCTCAAAGCACAAAATCTTGACTCATCTAGAGGCTTTGTGAAGATATCGGCTAGCTGAAATTCGGTTCTCACATGTTGGACATCGATATCTCCTTTGGCTTGGTGGTCTCCCACGAAGTGATGGCGAATGTCTATGTGCTTTGTTCTAGAGTGGTTTACCGGGTTGTCGGCTAGCTTGATTGCTCCCTCATTGTCACACAAGAGAGGAATCTTGCTTTGCTCATAACCAAAGTCTCTCAAGGTTTGCTTCATCCAAAGTAGTTGGGCACAACAAGCGCCTGCCGCCACATACTCGGCCTCAGCGGTGGATAAGGCAATGGAGTTTTGCTTCTTAGAACTCCATGACACTAAAGACCTACCAAGAAATTGGCATGTCCCGGATGTACTCTTTCTCTCTACCCTGCAACCGGCATAATCCGAATCGGAATAGCCAAGTAGAGTGAAAGTGGAGCCCTTAGGATACCACAAGCCAAGATTAGGAGTGAGCACAAGATACCGAAAAATTCTCTTAACGGCCATGAGATGACATTCTTTCGGATTACGTTGAAATCTTGCACACATGCACACGCTAAGCATAATATCGGGCCTAGATGCACAAAGGTAAAGCAAGGATCCAATCATGGAGCGATATACCTTTTGATCTACGGCCTTGCCGTCTCCATCAAGATCAAGATGTCCGGTTGTAGGCATTGGAGTCTTGACGGGCTTGGCCTTGTCCATGTCAAACTTCTTTAGCATGTCAGTGGTGTACTTGGTTTGACTTATGAACGTGCCATCCTTGAGTTGCTTGATTTGAAATCCAAGAAAGTATGTCAACTGCCCCATCATGGACATCTCAAACCTCTTGGTCATGATCCTACTAAATTGCTCACAAAAAGCCGCATTAGTACTACCAAATATAATGTCATCGACATATATTTGGCATATAAAGACATCATTATTGACTTTGCGAGTAAATAAAGTGGGATCGGCCTTCCCAATCTCAAACCCTTGTTTGAGTAGGAAGCCCTTGAGACAATCATACCAAGCTCTAGGGGCTTGCTTAAGCCCATAGAGCGCCTTGTCAAGCTTGTAGACGTGGTCGGGATGATGTGGATCTTCAAAACCCGGTGGTTGCTCCACATACACGGTTTCGGAGAGGGGGCCGTTGAGGAATGCACTTTTCACATCCATTTGAAACAACTTGAAATCATGGTGAGCAGCAAAGGCAAGTAGTATGCGAATAGATTCAAGCCTAGCTACGGGTGCATAGGTCTCCCCAAAATCCAAACCTTCAATTTGAGTGAAACCTTTGGCTACCAACCGTGCCTTGTTCCTTGTGACCACGCCATACTCATTTTCTTTGTTGCGGAAT
>JAHUYU010000194.1:0-27378 GCA_030439765.1 Tripidium arundinaceum
GGATTGCAAATAATTTTTAGAAAAGCCCAATTCACCCCCAGTGCCTACAAGTGTTCCTTGTGATTCTACCGACGAAAGTTTTGCACCCTAAGTTCCAATCCTAGTCTAGCATGGCAATTCTAGGAAAGTAAAACAAGCAACAAAAGTAATACAAGAAAGTAATTGCTTGAAAGTAAAGGGTTAGGAACACTACGATGTTTTCCTGAGGTATTGGAGAGTCGCCACTCCCCACTAGTCCTCGTTGGAGCAACCGCGCAAGGGTGTAGCTCCCCCTTGATCCACGCAAGGATCAAGTGCTCTCTACGGGCTGATTCTTTGACACTCTGTCGCGGTGAATCGCCCACAACCGCTCACAAGATGAGTTGGGTCATCCACAAGCTCCGCCGGATGATCACCAAACTCCCAATCACCACCAAGTCGTCTAGATGATGGCGATCATCAAGAGTAACAAACTAGAACTCTCACTTGACCACAACAAGCCTAATGAGAAGGTGGATGCACACTTGCTACTCCCTAGTCACTAATGAGGGATCTCAAACTTTGATTCTCAAATCACAACCCTCACTAGAGCTCTTGCACTTCCTTGCACTTGAAAGGTGTTTCTCAGCTGAACAAATGAGCGAGAGGCCTCAAAAAGAGGTGTAGGGGATGTATTTATACACCCCACAGTCAATTCCACCCGTTATGTGCCAACTCAGCATTTTACGAATTGACCGGACGCGCCGGTCGACGTGACCGGACGCGTCCGGTCGATGGCAACGGTCGAATTTAAAACCAACAGCGCTGAGTGACCGGTCCTCGGGAGGACCGCGTCCGGTCGACCGAGTTGAAACGCAGTGACTGCCTGCACTGACCGGACGCGTCCGGTCAAGGATAAATGGCTCAAACGACTTCGAATCACGACTAAACTTGAACCGAGTTTCTTCCAACTGAACTTTGGGCTTCACCTGAGCTACCTAGTGCTAAGTTTAACAAGTGTGCACCACACCTAAATAAAAGACTCACCTAGGTCAAGCTACTCGCTCATGCCCCCCTTTATAGTACGGCTAAAGGAAAAAAGCGAAGATCCTAACGACTATTCCGAACGTAACTCAACACCTCGACGTCCGGAACTAACCGTCCTTAATCTTGACGTTAATCCTTTGAAAACCAAAACGATTTCCATCAAGGGGCATGAATACCATAGTGCCCAAACTAGTTACCAATCCCATGACCTGACTTACCAAAGTTTCTGCAAAACACACGTTAGTCATGGTAATAATGCGTTGTCATCAATTGTCAAAACCAACTCTCAGGGCCTAGATGCTTTCAATCTCCCCCTTTTTGGTGATTGTTGACAACACTTTGATTCAGTAGATATAAGAGTTGAGGTTTTCGAACATGCTTGGTTCACATAAGCAAAAGGCAATAAGCACAAGGGGTTAGGAATTGCTTATGTGCTCCAAGCCAACAAGGTGTACTCATAAGATGAAACATGAAGAGTTAGTACACAAAACATAGCTCATATGAAATCAGAGTAAGGCACGGAAGCACAACCTTATGAGCTAGAACCAATCAAGTGACATGATATAATAGAGACAAAATAATCCACATAGTACCCAAGTATCTCATAAGCACACATGTCACATAATGCAAGTGCGGGAATGTAAACATGAGAATATAAACATGATGCATGAATGTAGCACACAAAGAAAATGAAACCCTCTCTCAAAACTCCCCCTGAATCTACTCTCCCCCCTTTGGCATCAAGAGCCAAAACGCTAAGGGTCCGAAGGAGGAACAGAAGCAGTCGTGTCGGGTGACGAGGAGCGTGGAGTGATCACGAACTGAGAAGTGTCCTCCTCTGACTCTGAGCTGTCAGGCTGACCCTCTGTAGATACACGTGGTAGTGAAGCAGTCTGGGTCTGTAACACAGGAGCAGGAACTGATGATGTAGTAGCAACAAGAGCCGCAGTCTCTGTCACCTGAGCCTAAAGAGCACCAACCGTCGGAGGATCAGTCGAAGCAACTGACGAAGGTACTATCTTTGTAGTCCCTGTCCTTGTCACTGGAGGAGCCACTGTCTCTGAAGCTGACATCCCTGAAGTAGTCAGAACTATGGTATGGGAGGATGTCGGCTGACCAGTCAACTCACTGTAGGATGCACTCAAGTCAGTGGAGAATGGAGTACCTGTCAGTAGGTGAGGCCTGAGCTGAACTGGTGGAGTGAACCCCCGTCTGAATGGGAGTATAACCTAGGGACTAAAAAGTCTGAGGCACCTACTGCTGAGGTGAAGTAAACTGAACGCTCGGCTGTCCCTGACTCTGAAGTCCACTAGACTGTAACGCTGGAGTAAGGACAGACGGAGGTGGAGGGACCCCAACAGTGACAAGGTGTCGCAGAAGCTCAAGGTACTGCTACTGGGTGGCTGTCTGCTGCCTCTGTATCTCAAGCTGCTGTCTCTGAAACTCATCCTGACGAGCCTGAATCTGAGTGAATGCAGCTATGTTATCCTGAGCCTGTCGCTGCAGCTGAGTCTCCTGCCTCTCCTGAGCCTAGGTCAGCCTCTCAAGAATAGCCATCATGGCTGGGTCTGAGCGTGAGGCTGAACCTGAACCACCGGCCTCATGGTCGTGAGACCGAGGAGAGCGGTACCGAGGAATAGGCTGATAGTCCTCATCAGTGCTGCCAGTGGCATCATCCTCGTCTGGATCAGCTGGCTGAGCATCTAGGTCTGCAAGCTCTGCCTCTGCAAGGCCCTCAACTGTCTCGTCCTGCTCAGTTGCAGTCTCTGGTTTCCAATGACTCTTGCACCTTTTGGATGCTCCTCAAGTGTCCAAACTTGATTGCGGGTGAAGTTGTTCAATTCTTCGTGCATTGCATTCACCCAATTCGGATCTTGAAGAGCTTCTTCTACATTCTTAGGTTCAAGACAAGAGACAAAAGAGTGATATTCAACAAAAGAGCAAGCTTTTGAGATCGAGTCATTACACCCTTTGTAGGACTCCCTATAATGAGATCTTATGGATGTGCTTGAAGTAGAGGTGAGTGTCATCTTTCAACCACTTGAGGAGGGGGTTGGGGAGCATCAACATCTTGAGCTTGTGCCTCGGTTTGTTCATAAGAGACATGAGTGTCCTCATTTTCAACTCTCTCATTCTTGTCATCATCTTGAGGCACATATGATGAAGATGGTGGATTGACCAATTGTGCATCGTCTTCATCATCTTTAGGCTTGATGTCTTCTACCGGCATGTTCTTCATTGCCTCCCTCAATGGTTCATCACCTACATCATCATAATTCTCAATTGCTCCTTGGGAGCCATTAGATTCATCAAATTCCACATCATATGTTTCTTCAACCAAACCGGTGGCATGGTTAAATACTATATATGCTTTGGACTTTGATGAGTAGCCAACAAGAAAACCAATATCACAAAGTATTTGGAACTTCCCTAGGTGTTGCCGCTTCTTGTAGATGTAGCATTTGCAACCAAACACCCAAAAGAATGAGACGTCTGGCTTTTTCTCATTTAGCAACTCATAGGGGGTCTTGCCAAGAAACTTTTGTAGGAAGAGGCGATTTGATGCATAACATGCGGTGTTAATTGCCTCGGCCCACAATTTTTCTGGTGTGTTATACTCATCTAGCATTGTTCTTGCAAGGGTAATCAATGTCCGGTTCTTTCTCTCAACTACACCATTTTGTTGAGGAGTGTAGGTTGATGAAACTTCATGCTTGATTCCAATCTCATCACAATAAGCTTCAATGTTTGTGTTGTCAAACTCTTTGCCATTGTCACTTCTTATCTTCTTTATCTTGACTTCAAATTCATTTTGACCTCCCTTTGCGAACTTCTTGAAACAATTGGCCACTTTGGATTTGTCATGAAGAAAGAATGTCCAAGTGTATCTTGAGTAGTCATCCACAATCACAAGACAATAAAGATTTCCACCCAAGCTCTTGTAAGTTGTAGGACCAAACAAATTCATGTGTAGAAGCTCTAACACTCTTGATGTTGACATGTAAGCTTTTGTTGGATGAGTATTTGCAACTTGTTTGCCGGCTTGACATGCACTACAAGGTTTGTCCTTCTCAAACTTTACATCTTTCAAGCCTCTCACTAACTCTTTCTTCAATAGTTTGTTGAGAGTGTTCATTCCAACATGAGCAAGCCTCCTATGCCAAAGCCACCCAAGTGAAGTCTTGGTGAAGAAGCATGTCATCAAGTTTGCATCTTCGGAGGTGAAATCAACAAGATAGAGATTGTTGTATCTAAAACCTTTGAAAATTATTTGCTTGCCATCTATCTTTGAAACTACCACTTCGTTTGGTGTGAATAAGCATTGATAGCCAAGGTCACAAAGTTGCACAACGGATAGTAGATTGAAACTCAAGGAAGCAACATAGAGCATATTTGAAAGAGAGTGATAATTTGATATTGCAAATCTTGCCTATACCCTTGACTTTGCTCTTTGAATTATCCCCAAATGTGATCTTCTCTTGACATTCTCCATTCTCTTCAAGTGAGGTGAACATACGAGGGTCACCGGACATATGTTGAGTGCAACCACTATCAATAACCCAATGAGATCCACCAGTCTTGTAGTTCACCTACACACAAGAGATCAAGCTTTTTGTTTAGGGACCTAAACTTGAGAGGGACCCTTGACTTTCTCAACTAGTGACTTGGCAACCCAAATTTTCTTAGGCCTATTCTTGTTTGGAGGACCCAAGAACATGACTTTGATCTTTCCACTATAATCTTTTCTAAGCATGTAGTGAGCATTGAAGGCAAAGGGTCTAACGTGCTTGGGCAAGGGTTGTGGTGGTGGAGTTTTACACTCATGAGCAAAGTGGCCCTCTTTTCCACACTCAACACATCTCTTTGGCTTGGGCTTTGACTTGCTTTGTTGTTGTTGAGCTTTAGCCTTCTTCTCTTGATTTGCTAAGTAACCAATGCCACTTCTATCCATCTTCATGACGGTGTTCATGAGTAGCTCACTTTGCAAGTATTGACCTCTTGTGAACTTGCTTAGGCCGGTCTTTATATGCTCTTTCTCTTGCTTGAGCTTTTTGTTCTCCTCAATGAGTGACTCATTTGATGTTTGCTTTTCAAGAGCCATCAACCCTTTTAGCTTCTTGTTCTTATCTCTAAGCATTTCATATTTACTCTTGAGACACATGATGCTACTAACCAAGTTGTTAAGATTGATATAGGCACATCATGTGATGACTTGATTATTGGGAGCATTGAGCAAGGCTCTAGTGGCAAAGGCAAGAAAGTGGTTGAGTCCAACAATCATGATGATTATATCAAGCTCAAGAGTAAATATGAAATGCTTAGAGATAAGAACAAGAAGCTAAAAGGGTTGATGGCTCTTGAAAAGCAAACATCAAATGAGTCACTCATTGAGGAGAACAAAAAGCTCAAGCAAGAGAAAGAGCATATAAAGACCGGCCTAAGCAAGTTCACAAGAGGTCAATACTTGCAAAGTGAGCTACTCATGAACACCGTCATGAAGATGGATAGAAGTGGCATTGGTTACTTAGCAAATCAAGAGAAGAAGGCTAAAGCTCAACAACAACAAAGCAAGTCAAAGCCCAAGCCAAAGAGATGTGTTGAGTGTGGAAAAGAGGGCCACTTTGCTCATGAGTGTAAAACTCCACCACCACAACCCTTGCCCAAGCACGTTAGACCCTTTGCCTTCAATGCTCACTACATGCTTAGAAAAGATTATAGTGGAAAGATCAAAGTCATGTTCTTGGGTCCTCCAAACAAGAATAGGCCTAAGAAAATTTGGGTTGCCAAGTCACTAGTTGAGAAAGTCAAGGGTCCCTCTCAAGTTTAGGTCCCTAAACAAAAAGCTTGATCTCTTGTGTGTAGGTGAACTACAAGACTGGTGGATCTCATTGGGTTATTGATAGTGGTTGCACTCAACATATGTCCGGTGACCCTCGTATGTTCACCTCACTTGAAGAGAATGGAGAATGTCAAGAGAAGATCACATTTGGGGATAATTCAAAGAGCAAAGTCAAGGGTATAGGCAAGATTTGCAATATCAAATTATCACTCTCTTTCAAATATGCTCTATGTTGCTTCCTTGAGTTTCAATCTACTATCCGTTGTGCAACTTTGTGACCTTGGCTATCAATGCTTATTCACACCAAACGAAGTGGTAGTTTCAAAGATAGATGGCAAGCAAATAATTTTCAAAGGTTTTAGATACAACAATCTCTATCTTGTTGATTTCACCTCCGAAGATGCAAACTTGATGACATGCTTCTTCACCAAGACTTCACTTGGGTGGCTTTGGCATAGGAGGCTTGCTCATGTTGGAATGAACACTCTCAACAAACTATTGAAGAAAGAGTTAGTGAGAGGCTTGAAAGATGTAAAGTTTGAGAAGGACAAACCTTGTAGTGCATGTCAAGCCGGCAAACAAGTTGCAAATACTCATCCAACAAAAGCTTACATGTCAACATCAAGAGTGTTAGAGCTTCTACACATGAATTTGTTTGGTCCTACAACTTACAAGAGCTTGGGTGGAAATCTTTATTGTCTTGTGATTGTGGATGACTACTCAAGATACACTTGGACATTCTTTCTTCATGACAAATCCAAAGTGGCCAATTGTTTCAAGAAGTTCGCAAAGGGAGGTCAAAATGAATTTGAAGTCAAGATAAAGAAGATAAGAAGTGACAATGGCAAAGAGTTTGACAACACAAACATTGAAGCTTATTGTGATGAGATTGGAATCAAGCATGAAGTTTCATCAACCTACACTCCTCAACAAAATGGTGTAGTTGAGAGAAAGAACCGGACATTGATTACCCTTGCAAGAACAATGCTAGATGAGTATAACACACCAGAAAAATTGTGGGCCGAGGCAATTAACACCGCATGTTATGCATCAAATCGCCTCTTCCTACAAAAGTTTCTTGGCAAGACCCCCTATGAGTTGCTAAATGAGAAAAAGCCAGACGTCTCATTCTTTTGGGTGTTTGGTTGCAAATGCTACATCTACAAGAAGCGGCAACACCTAGGGAAGTTCCAAATACTTTGTGATATTGGTTTTCTTGTTGGCTACTCATCAAAGTCCAAAGCATATATAGTATTTAACCATGCCACCGGTTTGGTTGAAGAAACATATGATGTGGAATTTGATGAATCTAATGGCTCCCAAGGAGCAATTGAGAATTATGATGATGTAGGTGATGAACCATTGAGGGAGGCAATGAAGAACATGCCGGTAGAAGACATCAAGCCTAAAGATGATGAAGACGATGCACAATTGGTCAATCCACCATCTTCATCATATGTGCCTCAAGATGATGACAAGAATGAGAGAGTTGAAAATGAGGACACTCATGTCTCTTATGAACAAACCGAGGCACAAGCTCAAGATGTTGATGCTCCCCAACCCCCTCCTCAAGTGGTTGAAAGATGACACTCACCTCTACTTCAAGCACATCCATAAGATCTCATTATAGGGAGTCCTACAAAGGGTGTAATGACTCGATCTCAAAAGCTTGCTCTTTTGTTGAATATCACTCTTTTGTCTCTTGTCTTGAACCTAAGAATGTAGAAGAAGCTCTTCAAGATCCGAATTGGGGTGAATGCAATGCACGAAGAATTGAACAACTTCACCCGCAATCAAGTTTGGACACTTGAGGAGCATCCAAAAGGTGCAAGAGTCATTGGAAACCAGAGACTGCAACTGAGCAGGACGAGACAGTTGAGGGCCTTGCAGAGGCAGAGCTTGCAGACCTAGATGCTCAGCCAGCTGATCCAGACGAGGATGATGCCACTGGCAGCACTGATGAGGACTATCAGCCTATTCCTCGGTACCGCTCTCCTCGGTCTCACGACCATGAGGCCGGTGGTTCAGGTTCAGCCTCACGCTCAGACCCAGCCATGATGGCTATTCTTGAGAGGCTGACCTAGGCTCAGGAGAGGCAGGAGACTCAGCTGCAGCGACAGGCTCAGGATAACATAGCTGCATTCACTCAGATTCAGGCTCGTCAGGATGAGTTTCAGAGACAGCAGCTTGAGATACAGAGGCAGCAGACAGCCACCCAGTAGCAGTACCTTGAGCTTCTGCGACACCTTGTCACTGTTGGGGTCCCTCCACCTCCGTCTGTCCTTACTCCAGCGTTACAGTCTAGTGGACTTCAGAGTCAGGGACAGCCGAGCGTTCAGTTTACTTCACCTCAGCAGTAGGTGCCTCAGACTTTTTAGTCCCTAGGTTATACTCCCATTCAGACGGGGTTCACTCCACCAGTTCAGCTCAGGCCTCACCTACTGACAGGTACTCCATTCTCCACTGACTTGAGTGCATCCTACAGTGAGTTGACTGGTCAGCCGACATCCTCCCATACCATAGTTCTGACTACTTCAGGGATGTCAGCTTCAGAGACAGTGGCTCCTCCAGTGACAAGGACAGGGACTACAAAGATAGTACCTTCGTCAGTTGCTTCGACTGATCCTCCGACGGTTGGTGCTCTTTAGGCTCAGGTGACAGAGACTGCGGCTCTTGTTGCTACTACATCATCAGTTCCTGCTCCTGTGTTACAGACCCAGACTGCTTCACTACCACGTGTATCTACAGAGGGTCAGCCTGACAGCTCAGAGTCAGAGGAGGACACTTCTCAGTTCGTGATCACTCCACGCTCCTCGTCACCCGACACGACTGCTTCTGTTCCTCCTTCGGACCCTTAGCGTTTTGGCTCTTGATGCCAAAGGGGGGAGAGTAGATTCAGGGGGAGTTTTGAGAGAGGGTTTCATTTTCTTTGTGTGCTACATTCATGCATCATGTTTATATTCTCATGTTTACATTCCCGCACTTGCATTATGTGACATGTGTGCTTATGAGATACTTGGGTACTATGTGGATTATTTTGTCTCTATTATATCATGTCACTTGATTGGTTCTAGCTCATAAGGTTGTGCTTCCGTGCCTTACTCTGATTTCATATGAGCTATGTTTTGTGTACTAACTCTTCATGTTTCATCTTATGAGTACACCTTGTTGGCTTGGAGCACATAAGCAATTCCTAACCCCTTGTGCTTATTGCCTTTTGCTTATGTGAACCAAGCATGTTCGAAAACCTCAACTCTTATATCTACTGAATCAAAGTGTTGTCAACAATCACCAAAAAGGGGGAGATTGAAAGCATCTAGGCCCTGAGAGTTGGTTTTGACAATTGATGACAACGCATTATTACCATGACTAACGTGTGTTTTGCAGAAACTTTGGTAAGTCAGGTCATGGGATTGGTAACTAGTTTGGGCACTATGGTATTCATGCCCCTTGATGGAAATCGTTTTGGTTTTCAAAGGATTAACGTCAAGATTAAGGACGGTTAGTTCCGGACGTCGAGGTGTTGAGTTACGTTCGGAATAGTCGTTAGGATCTTCGCTTTTTTCCTTTAGCCGTACTATAAAGGGGGGCATGAGCGAGTAGCTTGACCTAGGTGAGTCTTTTATTTAGGTGTGGTGCACACTTGTTAAACTTAGCACTAGGTAGCTCAGGTGAAGCCCAAAGTTCAGTTGGAAGAAACTCGGTTCAAGTTTAGTCGTGATTCGAAGTCGTTTGAGCCATTTATCCTTGACCGGACGCGTCCGGTCAGTGCAGGCAGTCACTGCGTTTCAACTCGGTCGACCGGACGCGGTCCTCCCGAGGACCGGTCACTCAGCGCTGTTGGTTTTAAATTCGACCGTTGCCATCGACCGGACGCGTCCGGTCACGTCGACCGGCGCGTCCGGTCAATTCGTAAAATGCTGAGTTGGCACATAACGGGTGGAATTGACTGTGGGGTGTATAAATACATCCCCTACACCTCTTTTTGAGGCCTCTCGCTCATTTGTTCAGCTGAGAAACACCTTTCAAGTGCAAGGAAGTGCAAGAGCTCTAGTGAGGGTTGTGATTTGAGAATCAAAGTTTGAGATCCCTCATTAGTGACTAGGGAGTAGCAAGTGTGCATCCACCTTCTCATTAGGCTTGTTGTGGTCAAGTGAGAGTTCTAGTTTGTTACTCTTGATGATCGCCATCATCTAGACGACTTGGTGGTGATTGGGAGTTTGGTGATCATCCGGCGGAGCTTGTGGATGACCCAACTCATCTTGTGAGCGGTTGTGGGCGATTCACCGCGACAGAGTGTCAAAGAATCAGCCCGTAGAGAGCACTTGATCCTTGCGTGGATCAAGGGGGAGCTACACCCTTGCGCGGTTGCTCCAACGAGGACTAGTGGGGAGTGGCGACTCTCCAATACCTCAGGAAAACATCGTAGTGTTCCTAACCCTTTACTTTCAAGCAATTACTTTCTTGTATTACTTTTGTTGCTTGTTTTACTTTCCTAGAATTGCCATGCTAGACTAGGATTGGAACTTAGGGTGCAAAACTTTCGTCGGTAGAATCACAAGGAACACTTGTAGGCACTGGGGGTGAATTTGGCTTAGTAGGATTTATTTCTTGCAATAATTTTTAGAAAAGCCCAATTCACCCCCCCTCTTGGGCATCTTGATCCTTTCATCTAGAAAAAAGAATCAGTCTTCCTATCTTGTGGCCCTCTTCCCTCTCCACCGAGTTGCACCCGACGCGCAGCTTGCGCCGCCTGCGTGCAGCGCCGCACCGTCGCCCGCAGCCCCGCCAGCCACCAGCACAGCCGCGCACCCCCACTGCCTCCTTGCTGCTCTGACCCGGCATCGCGTCGCCCTTCCCGTCCACGCTTGCTCCCCCGTGCCCCGGACCGTCAAGGACCACCGGCTCCTTCAACTCAGGGTGGGAGCTGAGGGTCGTCGACTGCCCTTCTTTCGAGATTCGTCCGCGCCTGTAGCCATTTCACGCACCGCCTAAAACGTCACCAGCATCGAGAAGAGGGGAAGGGGGCGGCGGATGCCAGCCGACGCCAGGAGGAGGAGAGCTGAGGTGAGGCAGCATAAAACAAGGAGGGAGATGTATCACCCGATCTACTTTTGAAACATCCAGATGCAACACTTGCAACATGCGTCTGAAACAGATAAAACACTTGAAACATACATATGAAACACTTGCAAAAAAAACATGAAAAACACTTACTATTGTAAAACATACGCAACATCCAAATAAAACACTTGCAACATATGTAACATCCAAATAAACACACTTGCAACATACGTCTGGAAAAAACAGATGAAACATTGGGAACAGAAGCTTGCAACATACGTGTACAACCATTGGAACATATGCAACATCCTGATACACTTTTGCAACATTCATATGAAACAATTGCAACATATCTCTAAAAACATCTGAAACACTCGAAACATATGCTTGCAACATGCGCTTTTAGCGCAACATCTCTTTGCCGTTTGGGAGAATGGAGCCTCCTTGGCATATGGAGTTCACCAGAGGCAGCGGCCCGAGGCGAGGAGAGGAGAAGGTGGCGCCCACATCGAGTTTAGGAGGCGACAGACGAATCTCGAAAGAAGGGCAGTCGACGACCCTCAGCTCCCACCCTGAGTTGAAGGAGCCGGTGGTCCTTGACGGTCCGGGGCACGGGGGAGCAAGCGTGGACGGGAAGGGCGACGCGATGCCGGGTCAGAGCAGCAAGGAGGCAGTGGGGGTGCGCGGCTGTGCTGGTGGCTGGCGGGGCTGCGGGCGACGGTGCGGCGCTGCACGCAGGCGGCGCAAGCTGCGCGTCGGGTGCAACTCGGTGGAGAGGGAAGAGGGCCACAAGATAGGAAGACTGATTCTTTTTTCTAGATGAAAGGATCAAGATGCCCAAGAGGGGGGGTGAATTGGGCTTTTCTAAAAATTATTGCAAGAAATAAATCCTACTAAGCCAAATTCACCCCCAGTGCCTACAAGTGTTCCTTGTGATTCTACCGACGAAAGTTTTGCACCCTAAGTTCCAATCCTAGTCTAGCATGGCAATTCTAGGAAAGTAAAACAAGCAACAAAAGTAATACAAGAAAGTAATTGCTTGAAAGTAAAGGGTTAGGAACACTACGATGTTTTCCTGAGGTATTGGAGAGTCGCCACTCCCCACTAGTCCTCGTTGGAGCAACCGCGCAAGGGTGTAGCTCCCCCTTGATCCACGCAAGGATCAAGTGCTCTCTACGGGCTGATTCTTTGACACTCTGTCGCGGTGAATCGCCCACAACCGCTCACAAGATGAGTTGGGTCATCCACAAGCTCCGCCGGATGATCACCAAACTCCCAATCACCACCAAGTCGTCTAGATGATGGCGATCATCAAGAGTAACAAACTAGAACTCTCACTTGACCACAACAAGCCTAATGAGAAGGTGGATGCACACTTGCTACTCCCTAGTCACTAATGAGGGATCTCAAACTTTGATTCTCAAATCACAACCCTCACTAGAGCTCTTGCACTTCCTTGCACTTGAAAGGTGTTTCTCAGCTGAACAAATGAGCGAGAGGCCTCAAAAAGAGGTGTAGGGGATGTATTTATACACCCCACAGTCAATTCCACCCGTTATGTGCCAACTCAGCATTTTACGAATTGACCGGACGCGCCGGTCGACGTGACCGGACGCGTCCGGTCGATGGCAACGGTCGAATTTAAAACCAACAGCGCTGAGTGACCGGTCCTCGGGAGGACCGCGTCCGGTCGACCGAGTTGAAACGCAGTGACTGCCTGCACTGACCGGACGCGTCCGGTCAAGGATAAATGGCTCAAACGACTTCGAATCACGACTAAACTTGAACCGAGTTTCTTCCAACTGAACTTTGGGCTTCACCTGAGCTACCTAGTGCTAAGTTTAACAAGTGTGCACCACACCTAAATAAAAGACTCACCTAGGTCAAGCTACTCGCTCATGCCCCCCTTTATAGTACGGCTAAAGGAAAAAAGCGAAGATCCTAACGACTATTCCGAACGTAACTCAACACCTCGACGTCCGGAACTAACCGTCCTTAATCTTGACGTTAATCCTTTGAAAACCAAAACGATTTCCATCAAGGGGCATGAATACCATAGTGCCCAAACTAGTTACCAATCCCATGACCTGACTTACCAAAGTTTCTGCAAAACACACGTTAGTCATGGTAATAATGCGTTGTCATCAATTGTCAAAACCAACTCTCAGGGCCTAGATGCTTTCAATCTCCCCCTTTTTGGTGATTGTTGACAACACTTTGATTCAGTAGATATAAGAGTTGAGGTTTTCGAACATGCTTGGTTCACATAAGCAAAAGGCAATAAGCACAAGGGGTTAGGAATTGCTTATGTGCTCCAAGCCAACAAGGTGTACTCATAAGATGAAACATGAAGAGTTAGTACACAAAACATAGCTCATATGAAATCAGAGTAAGGCACGGAAGCACAACCTTATGAGCTAGAACCAATCAAGTGACATGATATAATAGAGACAAAATAATCCACATAGTACCCAAGTATCTCATAAGCACACATGTCACATAATGCAAGTGCGGGAATGTAAACATGAGAATATAAACATGATGCATGAATGTAGCACACAAAGAAAATGAAACCCTCTCTCAAAACTCCCCCTGAATCTACTCTCCCCCCTTTGGCATCAAGAGCCAAAACGCTAAGGGTCCGAAGGAGGAACAGAAGCAGTCGTGTCGGGTGACGAGGAGCGTGGAGTGATCACGAACTGAGAAGTGTCCTCCTCTGACTCTGAGCTGTCAGGCTGACCCTCTGTAGATACACGTGGTAGTGAAGCAGTCTGGGTCTGTAACACAGGAGCAGGAACTGATGATGTAGTAGCAACAAGAGCCGCAGTCTCTGTCACCTGAGCCTAAAGAGCACCAACCGTCGGAGGATCAGTCGAAGCAACTGACGAAGGTACTATCTTTGTAGTCCCTGTCCTTGTCACTGGAGGAGCCACTGTCTCTGAAGCTGACATCCCTGAAGTAGTCAGAACTATGGTATGGGAGGATGTCGGCTGACCAGTCAACTCACTGTAGGATGCACTCAAGTCAGTGGAGAATGGAGTACCTGTCAGTAGGTGAGGCCTGAGCTGAACTGGTGGAGTGAACCCCGTCTGAATGGGAGTATAACCTAGGGACTAAAAAGTCTGAGGCACCTACTGCTGAGGTGAAGTAAACTGAACGCTCGGCTGTCCCTGACTCTGAAGTCCACTAGACTGTAACGCTGGAGTAAGGACAGACGGAGGTGGAGGGACCCCAACAGTGACAAGGTGTCGCAGAAGCTCAAGGTACTGCTACTGGGTGGCTGTCTGCTGCCTCTGTATCTCAAGCTGCTGTCTCTGAAACTCATCCTGACGAGCCTGAATCTGAGTGAATGCAGCTATGTTATCCTGAGCCTGTCGCTGCAGCTGAGTCTCCTGCCTCTCCTGAGCCTAGGTCAGCCTCTCAAGAATAGCCATCATGGCTGGGTCTGAGCGTGAGGCTGAACCTGAACCACCGGCCTCATGGTCGTGAGACCGAGGAGAGCGGTACCGAGGAATAGGCTGATAGTCCTCATCAGTGCTGCCAGTGGCATCATCCTCGTCTGGATCAGCTGGCTGAGCATCTAGGTCTGCAAGCTCTGCCTCTGCAAGGCCCTCAACTGTCTCGTCCTGCTCAGTTGCAGTCTCTGGTTTCCAATGACTCTTGCACCTTTTGGATGCTCCTCAAGTGTCCAAACTTGATTGCGGGTGAAGTTGTTCAATTCTTCGTGCATTGCATTCACCCAATTCGGATCTTGAAGAGCTTCTTCTACATTCTTAGGTTCAAGACAAGAGACAAAAGAGTGATATTCAACAAAAGAGCAAGCTTTTGAGATCGAGTCATTACACCCTTTGTAGGACTCCCTATAATGAGATCTTATGGATGTGCTTGAAGTAGAGGTGAGTGTCATCTTTCAACCACTTGAGGAGGGGGTTGGGGAGCATCAACATCTTGAGCTTGTGCCTCGGTTTGTTCATAAGAGACATGAGTGTCCTCATTTTCAACTCTCTCATTCTTGTCATCATCTTGAGGCACATATGATGAAGATGGTGGATTGACCAATTGTGCATCGTCTTCATCATCTTTAGGCTTGATGTCTTCTACCGGCATGTTCTTCATTGCCTCCCTCAATGGTTCATCACCTACATCATCATAATTCTCAATTGCTCCTTGGGAGCCATTAGATTCATCAAATTCCACATCATATGTTTCTTCAACCAAACCGGTGGCATGGTTAAATACTATATATGCTTTGGACTTTGATGAGTAGCCAACAAGAAAACCAATATCACAAAGTATTTGGAACTTCCCTATGAGTTGCTAAATGAGAAAAAGCCAGACGTCTCATTCTTTTGGGTGTTTGGTTGCAAATGCTACATCTACAAGAAGCGGCAACACCTAGGGAAGTTCCAAATACTTTGTGATATTGGTTTTCTTGTTGGCTACTCATCAAAGTCCAAAGCATATATAGTATTTAACCATGCCACCGGTTTGGTTGAAGAAACATATGATGTGGAATTTGATGAATCTAATGGCTCCCAAGGAGCAATTGAGAATTATGATGATGTAGGTGATGAACCATTGAGGGAGGCAATGAAGAACATGCCGGTAGAAGACATCAAGCCTAAAGATGATGAAGACGATGCACAATTGGTCAATCCACCATCTTCATCATATGTGCCTCAAGATGATGACAAGAATGAGAGAGTTGAAAATGAGGACACTCATGTCTCTTATGAACAAACCGAGGCACAAGCTCAAGATGTTGATGCTCCCCAACCCCCTCCTCAAGTGGTTGAAAGATGACACTCACCTCTACTTCAAGCACATCCATAAGATCTCATTATAGGGAGTCCTACAAAGGGTGTAATGACTCGATCTCAAAAGCTTGCTCTTTTGTTGAATATCACTCTTTTGTCTCTTGTCTTGAACCTAAGAATGTAGAAGAAGCTCTTCAAGATCCGAATTGGGTGAATGCAATGCACGAAGAATTGAACAACTTCACCCGCAATCAAGTTTGGACACTTGAGGAGCATCCAAAAGGTGCAAGAGTCATTGGAAACCAGAGACTGCAACTGAGCAGGACGAGACAGTTGAGGGCCTTGCAGAGGCAGAGCTTGCAGACCTAGATGCTCAGCCAGCTGATCCAGACGAGGATGATGCCACTGGCAGCACTGATGAGGACTATCAGCCTATTCCTCGGTACCGCTCTCCTCGGTCTCACGACCATGAGGCCGGTGGTTCAGGTTCAGCCTCACGCTCAGACCCAGCCATGATGGCTATTCTTGAGAGGCTGACCTAGGCTCAGGAGAGGCAGGAGACTCAGCTGCAGCGACAGGCTCAGGATAACATAGCTGCATTCACTCAGATTCAGGCTCGTCAGGATGAGTTTCAGAGACAGCAGCTTGAGATACAGAGGCAGCAGACAGCCACCCAGTAGCAGTACCTTGAGCTTCTGCGACACCTTGTCACTGTTGGGGTCCCTCCACCTCCGTCTGTCCTTACTCCAGCGTTACAGTCTAGTGGACTTCAGAGTCAGGGACAGCCGAGCGTTCAGTTTACTTCACCTCAGCAGTAGGTGCCTCAGACTTTTTAGTCCCTAGGTTATACTCCCATTCAGACGGGGTTCACTCCACCAGTTCAGCTCAGGCCTCACCTACTGACAGGTACTCCATTCTCCACTGACTTGAGTGCATCCTACAGTGAGTTGACTGGTCAGCCGACATCCTCCCATACCATAGTTCTGACTACTTCAGGGATGTCAGCTTCAGAGACAGTGGCTCCTCCAGTGACAAGGACAGGGACTACAAAGATAGTACCTTCGTCAGTTGCTTCGACTGATCCTCCGACGGTTGGTGCTCTTTAGGCTCAGGTGACAGAGACTGCGGCTCTTGTTGCTACTACATCATCAGTTCCTGCTCCTGTGTTACAGACCCAGACTGCTTCACTACCACGTGTATCTACAGAGGGTCAGCCTGACAGCTCAGAGTCAGAGGAGGACACTTCTCAGTTCGTGATCACTCCACGCTCCTCGTCACCCGACACGACTGCTTCTGTTCCTCCTTCGGACCCTTAGCGTTTTGGCTCTTGATGCCAAAGGGGGGAGAGTAGATTCAGGGGGAGTTTTGAGAGAGGGTTTCATTTTCTTTGTGTGCTACATTCATGCATCATGTTTATATTCTCATGTTTACATTCCCGCACTTGCATTATGTGACATGTGTGCTTATGAGATACTTGGGTACTATGTGGATTATTTTGTCTCTATTATATCATGTCACTTGATTGGTTCTAGCTCATAAGGTTGTGCTTCCGTGCCTTACTCTGATTTCATATGAGCTATGTTTTGTGTACTAACTCTTCATGTTTCATCTTATGAGTACACCTTGTTGGCTTGGAGCACATAAGCAATTCCTAACCCCTTGTGCTTATTGCCTTTTGCTTATGTGAACCAAGCATGTTCGAAAACCTCAACTCTTATATCTACTGAATCAAAGTGTTGTCAACAATCACCAAAAAGGGGGAGATTGAAAGCATCTAGGCCCTGAGAGTTGGTTTTGACAATTGATGACAACGCATTATTACCATGACTAACGTGTGTTTTGCAGAAACTTTGGTAAGTCAGGTCATGGGATTGGTAACTAGTTTGGGCACTATGGTATTCATGCCCCTTGATGGAAATCGTTTTGGTTTTCAAAGGATTAACGTCAAGATTAAGGACGGTTAGTTCCGGACGTCGAGGTGTTGAGTTACGTTCGGAATAGTCGTTAGGATCTTCGCTTTTTTCCTTTAGCCGTACTATAAAGGGGGGCATGAGCGAGTAGCTTGACCTAGGTGAGTCTTTTATTTAGGTGTGGTGCACACTTGTTAAACTTAGCACTAGGTAGCTCAGGTGAAGCCCAAAGTTCAGTTGGAAGAAACTCGGTTCAAGTTTAGTCGTGATTCGAAGTCGTTTGAGCCATTTATCCTTGACCGGACGCGTCCGGTCAGTGCAGGCAGTCACTGCGTTTCAACTCGGTCGACCGGACGCGGTCCTCCCGAGGACCGGTCACTCAGCGCTGTTGGTTTTAAATTCGACCGTTGCCATCGACCGGACGCGTCCGGTCACGTCGACCGGCGCGTCCGGTCAATTCGTAAAATGCTGAGTTGGCACATAACGGGTGGAATTGACTGTGGGGTGTATAAATACATCCCCTACACCTCTTTTTGAGGCCTCTCGCTCATTTGTTCAGCTGAGAAACACCTTTCAAGTGCAAGGAAGTGCAAGAGCTCTAGTGAGGGTTGTGATTTGAGAATCAAAGTTTGAGATCCCTCATTAGTGACTAGGGAGTAGCAAGTGTGCATCCACCTTCTCATTAGGCTTGTTGTGGTCAAGTGAGAGTTCTAGTTTGTTACTCTTGATGATCGCCATCATCTAGACGACTTGGTGGTGATTGGGAGTTTGGTGATCATCCGGCGGAGCTTGTGGATGACCCAACTCATCTTGTGAGCGGTTGTGGGCGATTCACCGCGACAGAGTGTCAAAGAATCAGCCCGTAGAGAGCACTTGATCCTTGCGTGGATCAAGGGGGAGCTACACCCTTGCGCGGTTGCTCCAACGAGGACTAGTGGGGAGTGGCGACTCTCCAATACCTCAGGAAAACATCGTAGTGTTCCTAACCCTTTACTTTCAAGCAATTACTTTCTTGTATTACTTTTGTTGCTTGTTTTACTTTCCTAGAATTGCCATGCTAGACTAGGATTGGAACTTAGGGTGCAAAACTTTCGTCGGTAGAATCACAAGGAACACTTGTAGGCACTGGGGGTGAATTTGGCTTAGTAGGATTTATTTCTTGCAATAATTTTTAGAAAAGCCCAATTCACCCCCCCCTCTTGGGCATCTTGATCCTTTCATCTAGAAAAAAGAATCAGTCTTCCTATCTTGTGGCCCTCTTCCCTCTCCACCGAGTTGCACCCGACGCGCAGCTTGCGCCGCCTGCGTGCAGCGCCGCACCGTCGCCCGCAGCCCCGCCAGCCACCAGCACAGCCGCGCACCCCCACTGCCTCCTTGCTGCTCTGACCCGGCATCGCGTCGCCCTTCCCGTCCACGCTTGCTCCCCCGTGCCCCGGACCGTCAAGGACCACCGGCTCCTTCAACTCAGGGTGGGAGCTGAGGGTCGTCGACTGCCCTTCTTTCGAGATTCGTCTGTCGCCTCCTTAAACTCGATGTGGGCGCCACCTTCTCCTCTCCTCGCCTCGGGCCGCTGCCTCTGGTGAACTCCATATGCCAAGGAGGCTCCATTCTCCCAAACGGCAAAGAGATGTTGCGCTAAAAGCGCATGTTGCAAGCATATGTTTCGAGTGTTTCAGATGTTTTTAGAGATATGTTGCAATTGTTTCATATGAATGTTGCAAAAGTGTATCAGGATGTTGCATATGTTCCAATGGTTGTACACGTATGTTGCAAGCTTCTGTTCCCAATGTTTCATCTGTTTTTTCCAGACGTATGTTGCAAGTGTGTTTATTTGGATGTTACATATGTTGCAAGTGTTTTATTTGGATGTTGCGTATGTTTTACAATAGTAAGTGTTTTTCATGTTTTTTTTGCAAGTGTTTCATATGTATGTTTCAAGTGTTTTATCTGTTTCAGACGCATGTTGCAAGTGTTGCATCTGGATGTTTCAAAAGTAGATCGGGTGATACATCTCCCTCCTTGTTTTATGCTGCCTCACCTCAGCTCTCCTCCTCCTGGCGTCGGCTGGCATCCGCCGCCCCCTTCCCCTCTTCTCGATGCTGGTGACGTTTTAGGCGGTGCGTGAAATGGCTACAGGCGCGGACGTCCGAACGTCTATGCGCTAGCAAGCCCATTTTTAATTGCTACATATATGAACTATCAACCTGGATTTATAATCCGTGTACGAAATAGAAATACTCGCGTACAACGATAATGTACATATATATTGTTTGATTCCGATATGTATTGGATTCTATGTAATACTTTGACATATTTGTTAGTATATATATTTTACGGTAAAAAGCCTGATAGATTTCTAAGCACAAATCGTCGCCCACCGCCTCTGTCTCAAAACTAGACTACTAGAGCTTTCAGGAGACGATGTTCGCTTGTCTTATAAGCCGTACTTTTTTAGTTAACGAACAGTATTTTTCTTTCACAGCAAATTAGTAAATAATATTTTCAGCCATGGCTTTTCAGCCAAGCGATCAGGACTCGAGAAGACAATGAAGGTGGACAAGGCAGAGATGAGCGATGCAGAGAAGAGCTCTTGTTAAAGGCCTTCTTTGAGGCCTGCAAGATTGCGGCGGAGAAGGTAGCCCAGAAGAAGAAGAAAACGAAGGTGGTCACGCGCAGGCTGACGCAAAAGCAGATCGATGCTGTGCTCTCGGCCAACATCTGGACTAGGCCCGTGCCCATCTGCTCCGAGGAACTGCTGGCCGGCTTGGACGACGGCACGACGCAGACCTACGGGATAGTATCAGGGAGAATATGGCCGGCGCGGCGCGCGGCCGTGTACGAGTCGCGCGAGGGGTTGAAGCTTGAAAAGGAAATAAATCTCGCGGAGCTCCAAACAAAGGGGTACGTTGAGCGTGAATGTCATGTCACCGACGACGAAGGCTCCGGCGACATGAAAGCAAGCATATGTGGCTGTTCGGATCTCTCCATCGGTGGCAACTATGTGTCCCACTTTATGTAATTCGGGCTGTTAAATCTGGAAATTTGATCATCGACTTAATTGTTTGTTTTGGCAGCCTGACCCAACATAGGAAATCCAGTAAAATCCTGAGAAATAATCATTTGCCAAGCTAGAATAGATGCACTTGCCTTAAAAGTGCATACACATGTTTTACGAGGGCTGCGTATACGATGAAATTTTAATTAAACTAGCATGGTTTTGCATATGGCTACCTCAGTATTCTCGCAGAGTTGGAGGAGGCGAGGCCGCGAGGAGATCATACTTTTGCTTGTTCCGTTGGCTTGTGCAAATATGCGTCACGCAGTAAATGAAATAGATCAAAATGCAGAACGGCCGGAGCTAATAATCTGTTGGATCGGTAGTCGAACCAAGCAAGCTGCCTGCGTCAAACTAAAGAGAGGCAATTCGCATCTCACTGAACCTCAGTCCCCAACACCAGCGAGCGATTGACATGGATGTACACAGCCAGTCCTGCACGTACATACATACGCAGAAGATTGCTAGACAAACGCACGCGAAAACAGTCTCGATCTCTACACATGCATCGATCTACTGCAAGAATGGGCATGAAAAAAGCAGAAAAAAAAAATGTACTGCGCACAAGAGTGTGCTGAGCTAGTCACCACCGGGCATTGGCCTGTCCCTGAGCTACTTACTCCTAGGAGCCCCGGCGAGGTGGAGAGCGTCCCCGGAGCGAGTCCCAGAAGACGGGCCAGTTGCGGCGCGCCTCGTTCCAGCCGAGCAGGGAGCCCTCCCGGGCGGGGTCCCAGCTCGCGGACACGATGCCGTAGCTCACCCCGGCCAGCGCCGCGCCGAAGAAGACGAACGACACGCCGAAGGGGATCCACGTCGGCACGTCCACCTTCGCCACAGCCTTCAGGTAGTAGAACACCGGGAAGAACCCCACGCCCAGCGCCAGCGGCAGGCCCACCGACGCGCCCACCCGCCGCATCATCCGGTTCGTCACCACCTCCGGGATCGTCGCGTCGCGCTCGTCCTCGTCCTCGTCGTCCTCCTCATCTTCGTCGTCGTATGCTTCTTCCTTCAGCGGCGTCTGCTGCTTCCTGCTGCGGCGCCGCCGGCTCTTCCCCGGCCGCCCGAGCGTGATGATCTTGGGCTCCGCCGCGGTCTCCTCGTCGCTCCGGATGTTCCGGTTCCTGCGGGCGAGGAGCGGCTGCGCGCGCCGGCTTGGAGCGGCGGCGGAGTGGGAGCGGAGGCCGAGGACGACGGGAGTGGAGCTGCAGGTGAGGAGGTCGGCGTGGGCGCGCGGAGGGGAGAGCGGCAGCAGCTCCATGGCAAGAGCCAAATCACTTGCAGCGAGAAGGGGACATCTTATCTCTAAGCACTAACCAGAGTGGGACAGTCGTCTCCTGCGCCACGGAGTCCTGCAGAGGCCTCGGTCCGGTTTTTGAAGGCCTTTTTCACAGTGGCACGAATTCTCCAACAATCTTTCTTAGACTCCTTTAAATCCTTATTTGAAAATCATTTGTATATAACCACTCTCTGGCTCTGTTTGGCACGGCTCTATTTCACGAGTAAAGCCGTTTTTTTTTTGGGCTTCAACTCCGTGAAAACTCTATCGGTGGAGCTAGAGCCGTTTTATTAAATCGTCTGGCAAAACAGCTCTACACATATAGTTCCTTAAAATATGCTCTCACAGAACGTCACGTAGGATGGGATGAAACCGGAAGAAGCCATTATTTTTTGCTCCTTACCACCCCAGAGTTATGTAAAAACACGTTTTTAGGGGCTTCATCGGTGGAGCCGTTTCATTTTATCCCGTTTGGCAGAAAATGACTGCAAACGGCTCCTGAAGCCACCGGAGAAGCCCTGCCAAACAGGCCTCTATATCTTTTCTCACTCCAACTGTTTCTATATATTAGGTGTGCTTTGAAGAGCAAACTAGCTAGTTTTCTATCTTCAGCTAGCGAAAAAATAGGAACAGCGGCTCTCTATCTTTAGCTAGCGAAAAAATAGAAACAGAGACTTCTTTAGCTAGCAAGAAACCAGGATTTAGAGAACTAATTGAAGAAACTATTAGATGTTTTTTCCCACCGTAATCTCTATTCTTCTTAATATGGCAGGATATAAAGAGTATTTTGCTGTTGCTCTAGTATTTTTGCGCGGTAGTAGTACTCCATCCATTTACAAATGTAAATGCTTGATTTTATCATAAATCAAACCATCATAAGTGACCAAGTTTATGGAAGATACAACACTACTTACGATATCAAAATATCAAATCAAATGAGTATTATTATCAAAATATCAAATCAAATGAGTATTATTAGACCTACTATGAAATATATTAGTAACACCTCTCCACGAACTGAAATCAAATTTACACAGCACAACAGGGTATTAAACCAACTTTGGCATCCTCAGCTTGAGTCACTATCGGTGGGTAGAGAAACATTTGGGCTCCCACTCTCGATAACAAATAGATAATACTAGCACAAACTTTAAAGTGCTTGTTGTTTTAGACAGGAAGTACTTCCCAATCATGATGTGTGAGCATGACAAAACGCTAAAGCAGATTGTGAACACAGTAAGGGGTCGGGCTCAAGAGCAAGACCATATAGATAAACCATCAGCCTGTGCGACACCGTGTAACAGTATGAGTCATTCTATTGGATTCCTAGGATGGAGCAGGGTAGGAAGAGGATGAGAATTGATTTTTTGTTGATCCCCACTAGAATATAATAGAGAGCAGGGTGAAGCAGGTTTTTTTTAGCTCCCAGCTCGTAGTGTAAATGGAGAAGTGATTCTCTGCTGATGCCTATCTGAATTAGTTGGCATTTTGAGAGTTTGCCTTGTTTGGCAGAGCTCCCAGAGCTGATTCAAAGCTGATTCTTTGCTAAATCCAGCATGAGCTCTGCCAAACGGTTTTTCAGAGAGAAGTGATTTTCTGCTGATTCTGTGAAGTGATTATCTGAAATGAACAAAGAGGCTAGGAGTTGAGAAAAATAGTTTCTCCTGATTATGTGAAATGATTCTTCATCGTGATTTTGAGAGTTTATTTTAAAGAATCAAAGATAATCACTTTCAACCACAGAATCATTTCTCTCAAAAAAATCAGCTTCCATGAAAAATTAGAATTAGATGAAGCTCTACCAAACTGGGCCGACTGGTTAGGAGTGATTCTCTTTGGAGAAGTTGAAGCTAGAGACCTTCCAAACGGCAGATATAACTAGATAAAATAAAAAGTCATAAAGCCCATGGCCATAATTCTAAAATCTGACAGCACGTTCGTTTCGCTAGTAGAAAAAAACACTACTGAATGCTGAGTCTCTAGATTCGTAGAACCCACGGCCAACGCCGGAAACGGCCCGAAACTTGAGCCATAACCAGAAAAACAGGTTATAAAACAACAAGCACTTTAAAGTTTGTGCTAGTATTATCTATTTGTTATCGAGAGTGGGAGCCCAAATGTTTCTCTACCCACCGATAGTGACTCAAGCTGAGGATGCCAAAGTTGGTTTAATACCCTGTTGTGCTGTGTAAATTTGATTTCAGTTCGTGGAGAGGTGTTACTAATATATTTCATAGTAGGTCTAATAATACTCATTTGATTTGATATTTTGATAATAATACTCATTTGATTTGATATTTTGATATCGTAAGTAGTGTTGTATCTTCCATAAACTTGGTCACTTATGATGGTTTGATTTATGATAAAATCAAGCATTTACATTTGTAAATGGATGGAGTACTACTACCGCGCAAAAATACTAGAGCAACAGCAAAATACTCTTTATATCCTGCCATATTAAGAAGAATAGAGATTACGGTGGGAAAAAACATCTAATAGTTTCTTCAATTAGTTCTCTAAATCCTGGTTTCTTGCTAGCTAAAGAAGTCTCTGTTTCTATTTTTTCGCTAGCTAAAGATAGAGAGCCGCTGTTCCTATTTTTTCGCTAGCTGAAGATAGAAAACTAGCTAGTTTGCTCTTCAAAGCACACCTAATATATAGAAACAGTTGGAGTGAGAAAAGATATAGAGGCCTGTTTGGCAGGGCTTCTCCGGTGGCTTCAGGAGCCGTTTGCAGTCATTTTCTGCCAAACGGGATAAAATGAAACGGCTCCACCGATGAAGCCCCTAAAAACGTGTTTTTACATAACTCTGGGGTGGTAAGGAGCAAAAAATAATGGCTTCTTCCGGTTTCATCCCATCCTACGTGACGTTCTGTGAGAGCATATTTTAAGGAACTATATGTGTAGAGCTGTTTTGCCAGACGATTTAATAAAACGGCTCTAGCTCCACCGATAGAGTTTTCACGGAGTTGAAGCCCAAAAAAAAAACGGCTTTACTCGTGAAATAGAGCCGTGCCAAACAGAGCCAGAGAGTGGTTATATACAAATGATTTTCAAATAAGGATTTAAAGGAGTCTAAGAAAGATTGTTGGAGAATTCGTGCCACTGTGAAAAAGGCCTTCAAAAACCGGACCGAGGCCTCTGCAGGACTCCGTGGCGCAGGAGACGACTGTCCCACTCTGGTTAGTGCTTAGAGATAAGATGTCCCCTTCTCGCTGCAAGTGATTTGGCTCTTGCCATGGAGCTGCTGCCGCTCTCCCCTCCGCGCGCCCACGCCGACCTCCTCACCTGCAGCTCCACTCCCGTCGTCCTCGGCCTCCGCTCCCACTCCGCCGCCGCTCCAAGCCGGCGCGCGCAGCCGCTCCTCGCCCGCAGGAACCGGAACATCCGGAGCGACGAGGAGACCGCGGCGGAGCCCAAGATCATCACGCTCGGGCGGCCGGGGAAGAGCCGGCGGCGCCGCAGCAGGAAGCAGCAGACGCCGCTGAAGGAAGAAGCATACGACGACGAAGATGAGGAGGACGACGAGGACGAGGACGAGCGCGACGCGACGATCCCGGAGGTGGTGACGAACCGGATGATGCGGCGGGTGGGCGCGTCGGTGGGCCTGCCGCTGGCGCTGGGCGTGGGGTTCTTCCCGGTGTTCTACTACCTGAAGGCTGTGGCGAAGGTGGACGTGCCGACGTGGATCCCCTTCGGCGTGTCGTTCGTCTTCTTCGGCGCGGCGCTGGCCGGGGTGAGCTACGGCATCGTGTCCGCGAGCTGGGACCCCGCCCGGGAGGGCTCCCTGCTCGGCTGGAACGAGGCGCGCCGCAACTGGCCCGTCTTCTGGGACTCGCTCCGGGGACGCTCTCCACCTCGCCGGGGCTCCTAGGAGTAAGTAGCTCAGGGACAGGCCAATGCCCGGTGGTGACTAGCTCAGCACACTCTTGTGCGCAGTACATTTTTTTTTCTGCTTTTTTCATGCCCATTCTTGCAGTAGATCGATGCATGTGTAGAGATCGAGACTGTTTTCGCGTGCGTTTGTCTAGCAATCTTCTGCGTATGTATGTACGTGCAGGACTGGCTGTGTACATCCATGTCAATCGCTCGCTGGTGTTGGGGACTGAGGTTCAGTGAGATGCGAATTGCCTCTCTTTAGTTTGACGCAGGCAGCTTGCTTGGTTCGACTACCGATCCAACAGATTATTAGCTCCGGCCGTTCTGCATTTTGATCTATTTCATTTACTGCGTGACGCATATTTGCACAAGCCAACGGAACAAGCAAAAGTATGATCTCCTCGCGGCCTCGCCTCCTCCAACTCTGCGAGAATACTGAGGTAGCCATATGCAAAACCATGCTAGTTTAATTAAAATTTCATCGTATACGCAGCCCTCGTAAAACATGTGTATGCACTTTTAAGGCAAGTGCATCTATTCTAGCTTGGCAAATGATTATTTCTCAGGATTTTACTGGATTTCCTATGTTGGGTCAGGCTGCCAAAACAAACAATTAAGTCGATGATCAAATTTCCAGATTTAACAGCCCGAATTACATAAAGTGGGACACATAGTTGCCACCGATGGAGAGATCCGAACAGCCACATATGCTTGCTTTCATGTCGCCGGAGCCTTCGTCGTCGGTGACATGACATTCACGCTCAACGTACCCCTTTGTTTGGAGCTCCGCGAGATTTATTTCCTTTTCAAGCTTCAACCCCTCGCGCGACTCGTACACGGCCGCGCGCCGCGCCGGCCATATTCTCCCTGATACTATCCCGTAGGTCTGCGTCGTGCCGTCGTCCAAGCCGGCCAGCAGTTCCTCGGAGCAGATGGGCACGGGCCTAGTCCAGATGTTGGCCGAGAGCACAGCATCGATCTGCTTTTGCGTCAGCCTGCGCGTGACCACCTTCGTTTTCTTCTTCTTCTGGGCTACCTTCTCCGCCGCAATCTTGCAGGCCTCAAAGAAGGCCTTTAACAAGAGCTCTTCTCTGCATCGCTCATCTCTGCCTTGTCCACCTTCATTGTCTTCTCGAGTCCTGATCGCTTGGCTGAAAAGCCATGGCTGAAAATATTATTTACTAATTTGCTGTGAAAGAAAAATACTGTTCGTTAACTAAAAAAGTACGGCTTATAAGACAAGCGAACATCGTCTCCTGAAAGCTCTAGTAGTCTAGTTTTGAGACAGAGGCGGTGGGCGACGATTTGTGCTTAGAAATCTATCAGGCTTTTTACCGTAAAATATATATACTAACAAATATGTCAAAGTATTACATAGAATCCAATACATATCGGAATCAAACAATATATATGTACATTATCGTTGTACGCGAGTATTTCTATTTCGTACACGGATTATAAATCCAGGTTGATAGTTCATATATGTAGCAATTAAAAATGGGCTTGCTAGCGCATAGACGTTCGGACGTCCGCGCCTGTAGCCATTTCACGCACCGCCTAAAACGTCACCAGCATCGAGAAGAAAACGAAG
>JAHUYU010002909.1:0-28920 GCA_030439765.1 Tripidium arundinaceum
CTTAGTGCTGTGACTTCTGCCTTTTTAGAATCTTGCCCCGTGTTCTATATGTATAGTGTGCAAGGTAGATACGATAGATACATAAAGAAAATACAAGTCAACATGCCATCCATACTTGTGGCACATTTTTTTTCCCTTCGAATCTTTTCTTGGTAATAATGGTAGGTATATATTCTCCAAATCATGCAGGGACCGACTTCTTTGTTTTCACCTTGCCCATCTTGCCAGAAATCACTTGAAAGAAGATTTGTTTTGAAATATGTGTGCCTCTTGAGCCTCCCGTAAAGGCCACAGTTTGATGAACAGAATCCATTGTTCTAAAGGGCTATTGAGGTCAACCCGCAATCTCCATTAGTAATTATTCCTTGTCGAATGAGAGCAGCAATTATTCACTTAACTTCGTCCGATAATAAAGTCAGCACCAAGTGCAACAATTAATTTTTTTATTCATACATTTTGCATCATGATTTAACCTGCTTGTAAATCTTGAGCATAAATGATGTTGGGGATCATCCATAAATGTTATTTCCATCATTGTTGTGCATTTTATGTTGAAATTAACGCATCAATTGCCCATTGATTGTTATGATGAAGATATGATGAAGAGCACTGTACATTATTGTATGGTATAAGTTTTTTGACTGAGCGGCGTACATTATGTGATATACTCCATAATTTCTGCATCTTATGGGACCCAGGCACCCAGTTGTGACATTATTTGGTCCTTTAACTGAACTTCTAATTGGCTGCCTAGATTTTTACTTGCCTTTTCAAGTGAACTTGGTTAGACTTTCTCTGCTCCCTTTATATGTTGATTATCACTCTGCTGTGATGAAACTGCCCTATGTATGGAGTTCATCTTCTGTTCCAATGAATGCTTATAACATGTGAAATTCTGACATATGCTGTCTTTTAGAATCAATGTTTTCAAATCGTCTGGTCGGACCTGGTCGACCTGGGACCGACCAGGACGATTAATCACGATTAATCGCGATTAATCGGACGACTTGTACAGGTCGACAGTACCCCTGATCGGTCACCTGAGACCGACCATGACGATTAATCGCGATTAATCGCGATTAATCGGACGACTTGAAAACAGGGTTTAGAATTACTGAAAATTTGAGTTTTATTTATGATTACAAGTTTGGCATCAGTAACTAATACAGCCTATATCCTAGTCTTGCTGTTTCCATTTCTGCTTATGTTCTTTAAGTTCCATTGGTTAATTGGCTATGCATTCATATTCCTTAAGTATTAAATGTACGTTTCCCATTATAGAATAGAGTTCTCCTATGCCTCAACTTTGTCCTAATTTCAGCATGAACATTTATAGGATATCCATATTTCAAACCCATAATGAATTCAAATCGATTTTTATGTGAGATTTAATAAATTTACCATTTATTTATGTTGCTGTAAATGGCACAATCACTTAGGCATTCATTGCTGTATAATGCAATAATGACATATAATGCTCAACTTTCTTTCTCCTACATCAATGTTCATGTGATAGATAAACAAAATTGGCTACCAGCCACTGCACTAAAACCGCGTCGCTGCTAGACATACTATGAAGCCATGTTAATTTATTGGTGAACACAGCAATACCAGGATGGCCGTGACACTGTTTGCAGTGTGTGTGTGTGTTGTTCTGTGGCAATTTTGTATTGTAGAGGTAGATAGTAATTCATTATGTGCAGCTACCAAATTACCTTTCTACGCCTATGAAAAGGTCTAACACTCAACAATAGTAATGATTGAAGTAACAGTGCCTAATTTAAAAACGAAAGAAGTGGTCCGGTCGTGTGAAGGGTATCCGTGAATGAAGAGTGGACAGGAGCTTCTAGAGCCTACGTCGTTTTCTCTCTCTTTTTTTAATTTGACAAGTTGTTTTTTATTTCCTTGGTCCCACACATCGGTGAACCTGTTGCTGACTTGCTACTACAGTACTGTTATACTAATTTGATAGTCTATATGTACATTTTTATTTGGGACAAAATTTGAATCAAAGATGTGTTTTTATTTTGAGAAGCCAGTAGTCTCGACGTGGGCTACACATCGTTGTCGACGGGAACGTCGCCTACCACTGAAAGCACAAACACCGTTAAATTCTAAAAAATTCGCACCCACAGAGAGTCTAACCCAGAATCTGAGGTGCTATCGAGGCTCTCATAACCACTGGGCCATAAGCCCTTTCGCTACTTGGTCGTCATTTGTGGCAACTGCTCTCTCATTGGGGGCCAACTGGTTATTGCTTGGTCGTATTACAGTGTATTGCTTACATTTTGTTTTGCCATAATTTATGTCGAGTATTCTGGGTTAAAATAATATACCGCAGAAATTGCTGAAGCATCTAACAAAAGGGAGAGCCCATAGCGCGTAAGATAATAACACGTGCCGATAAAGACAGGCAGCTAGGGCGAACGATTGGTAGGGTTCCGAGCAGGAGCTGGGGCAATCCAGAGGAGTTCGATCCGGACATGACCAGGGAAGAGGCGGGTGGGCTGGCCCTGCACAAGAAGAGTGCAGCTCGTGCTTGTCCGATCAGATACAACTAGCAGCAGTGGTGGTGGATTTGTCCAAATCTCTAGCCGCCTGGCCTCTCCCACAAACTATAAAGATTTCTCCGGCCCATTCCATGTCCCTACCTGACTATCTGATCCTTATCTCCTTATAACATGCTGCTATGTTCTTCACATGCACATAGATTCGATATGCTCGCCCAGGCATGAACAGCATATTTGCCGTCCTGCTGGTGAATAATGCACGAGTCAACGAATTTGAAGAACTGGGAGAATATAAGATCCAAATCTCTGGATGCTCTCTAGAAAGGAGAAGGCAGCCAATACAGATCTGTCATCCAGCCACCCCAACGATCTGCCGCTTTTCCTTGTCAAAGGCCAATATTCCTTCCTTCCTGTTGTGTCAAACACGCTGCTCGGCTGCTGCCCCCTTGGCAAAAGTCAAAACTCCAGCCACCCAGGGCCTGATGGCTCCTTATAAATACATACCCAGGTATGCAATGCAGAGCATCAATCAGTGCACAAGAAGCACGAGCGGCAGAAGAGAGGCCTCGCATGGAAGTAGGAGGCCATCTTTGATAGCCAAGGATGATTTGCCTGTAGCTAGCAACCTCTGAGCGCTCCTGCTGCCATGGAATGGCAGTCAGGGGCGCCTCGTGGGGTGCTTCTCCGGGCAAATCATCTGGGCTAGCTGAGTATCTCTTATGCTGTTCCATGTCAGGCCTGCTCCTCTTCGGTTTTAGTTAGCCAAAACACAGGTGAGGTTTTCCAGCCTACAAAACATCTCGCTAATTACCTTGACAAGGAGCACTTGTGTTGGTTGGAGGACAAGCAATCGTACATGCCCAGGCATGCAATGCAGAGCATCAGTGCACAAGAAGCACGAGCGGCAGAAGGGAGGCCTTGCATGGAAGTAGGAGGCCATCTTTGATAGCCAAGGATGATTTGCCTGTAGCGACCTCTGAGTGCTCCTGCTGCCATGGCAGTCAGGAGCGCCAAGTGGATGCTTCTCCGGGCAAATCATCCGGGCTAGCTGAGTACCTCTTACGTTGTCCCATGTCAGGCCTGCTCTTCTTCGGTTTTAGTTAGCCAAAACACAGGTGAGGTACTCCAGCCTACAAAACACATCACTGGTTACCTTGACAAGAAGCACTTGTGTTGGAGGAGACGCAATTGTCTACAGCTCGAGTTTATGGCGAAATTCTTCACTTCAATTGCCATTGCGGTGTTACCAGCCCAGCGACGTGGCTGTGGCACATCATCTCCCAACGTGCCACAATAATTCCACCCCGCCCAAACATAACTACAGTTTGTTGGGATACTCTCGATTTCTCGAGGTTTTTCTGGGAAATGTTGTTTTGGTAGATGGCATAAAGGTACCTTGGGCTTGGCAAGTCTTTTCTACCCTGAGCCTCTTTCCTCCACAAGCCAAGAACCACTCCCACTCAATAATCCTAACATACTTATACTTACGGCAAAATGTACCAGACTATCATATTTGACAACCATCACATTTTGGAGATGACATTTCAAAAAGACCAAAAACTATGATTTCAGGATCCATCTGCTACTCTTTGAACTTACAATGTATCAATGCCTCAGCATTATCATTTCCTTGCGCCTTTCTTGCAGCTGCCCAGCACGCCTTAACCAGTAGCTAATAAAAGAGAAGAGAGAAAAATATCTGAGACAACGAAAGGATTGGCCTTAAAGTAACTGACATAAAACATCAGTTGCCTAATAACCTATAAGTTGATAAAAAAATCTTTCCAACTTAGATTCTGTTCTTTACTTCAGATATATGACCACTTGTCTCAATTATTCCTCTAATTTAAAATGGTAGCTACCACACAATGACTCAGCTTGCACATAATGAATTACTATCTACCTCTACAATACAAAATTGCCACAGAACAACACACACACACACTGCAAACAGTGTCACGGCCATCCTGGTATTGCTGTGTTCACCAATAAATTAACATGGCTTCATAGTATGTCTAGCAGCGACGCGGTTTTAGTGCAGTGGCTGGTAGCCAATTTTGTTTATCTATCACATGAACATTGATGTAGGAGAAAGAAAGTTGAGCATTATATGTCATTATTGCATTATACAGCAATGAATGCCTAAGTGATTGTGCCATTTACAGCAACATAAATAAATGGTAAATTTATTAAATCTCACATAAAAATCGATTTGAATTCATTATGGGTTTGAAATATGGATATCCTATAAATGTTCATGCTGAAATTAGGACAAAGTTGAGGCATAGGAGAACTCTATTCTATAATGGGAAACGTACATTTAATACTTAAGGAATATGAATGCATAGCCAATTAACCAATGGAACTTAAAGAACATAAGCAGAAATGGAAACAGCAAGACTAGGATATAGGCTGTATTAGTTACTGATGCCAAACTTGTAATCATAAATAAAACTCAAATTTTCAGTAATTCTAAACCCTGTTTTCAAGTCGTCCGATTAATCGCGATTAATCGCGATTAATCGTCATGGTCGGTCTCAGGTGACCGATCAGGGGTACTGTCGACCTGTACAAGTCGTCCGATTAATCGCGATTAATCGTGATTAATCGTCCTGGTCGGTCCCAGGTCGACCAGGTCCGACCAGACGATTTGAAAACATTGATTCTAAAAGACAGCATATGTCAGAATTTCACATGTTATAAGCATTCATTGGAACAGAAGATGAACTCCATACATAGGGCAGTTTCATCACAGCAGAGTGATAATCAACATATAAAGGGAGCAGAGAAAGTCTAACCAAGTTCACTTGAAAAGGCAAGTAAAAATCTAGGCAGCCAATTAGAAGTTCAGTTAAAGGACCAAATAATGTCACAACTGGGTGCCTGGGTCCCATAAGATGCAGAAATTATGGAGTATATCACATAATGTACGCCGCTCAGTCAAAAAACTTATACCATACAATAATGTACAGTGCTCTTCATCATATCTTCATCATAACAATCAATGGGCAATTGATGCGTTAATTTCAACATAAAATGCACAACAATGATGGAAATAACATTTATGGATGATCCCCAACATCATTTATGCTCAAGATTTACAAGCAGGTTAAATCATGATGCAAAATGTATGAATAAAAAAATTAATTGTTGCACTTGGTGCTGACTTTATTATCGGACGAAGTTAAGTGAATAATTGCTGCTCTCATTCGACAAGGAATAATTACTAATGGAGATTGCGGGTTGACCTCAATAGCCCTTTAGAACAATGGATTCTGTTCATCAAACTGTGGCCTTTACGGGAGGCTCAAGAGGCACACATATTTCAAAACAAATCTTCTTTCAAGTGATTTCTGGCAAGATGGGCAAGGTGAAAACAAAGAAGTCGGTCCCTGCATGATTTGGAGAATATATACCTACCATTATTACCAAGAAAAGATTCGAAGGGAAAAAAAATGTGCCACAAGTATGGATGGCATGTTGACTTGTATTTTCTTTATGTATCTATCGTATCTACTCTTGTGCACACTATACATAAAGAACACGGGGCAAGATTCTAAAAAGGCAGAAGTCACAGCACCTAAGCTCTAGTTGCCACCCAGCCGACGTGCTTCTCCAATAACCTGAGCTAAGCAAGCTTGTCCTCAGTGTGCATGGGCTCCCGAAGGTGCATTTGCATTTCCCATCTGGTGTAGATACAGGCTGCATGTGCCCATAGGGGCACACTAATCTATCCACCGACATTCCTGGAACGATTCAGAAACCAAAAGCGGTGCATTGTGTTTTTACTACAGAATCCCTATTATACTACCGGAGGATCCTAGCCTATCATGCATTTTTTTTTTACTCCTTTGTTGATGGCAGTGCAAAAAATCGGCAGAAAAATTGGTTATGAAGGCACGATGTGCAGAATTTGCCTATCCCTCTTTCCGTTACCTTTACAATAGCCTTCTGTGCAGGTAATGTTTAGTGGATGTCAATCCGAAAGATTGAATTATGGAACAGTTCTGATAGAAAGTAGTAAGTATAACAAAAATCATGCAGGGACCGACTTCTTTGTTTTCACCTTGCCCATCTTGCCAGAAATCACTTGAAAGAAGATTTGTTTTGAAATATGTGTGCCTCTTGAGCCTCCCGTAAAGGCCACAGTTTGATGAACAGAATCCATTGTTCTAAAGGGCTATTGAGGTCAACCCGCAATCTCCATTAGTAATTATTCCTTGTCGAATGAGAGCAGCAATTATTCACTTAACTTCGTCCGATAATAAAGTCAGCACCAAGTGCAACAATTAATTTTTTTATTCATACATTTTGCATCATGATTTAACCTGCTTGTAAATCTTGAGCATAAATGATGTTGGGGATCATCCATAAATGTTATTTCCATCATTGTTGTGCATTTTATGTTGAAATTAACGCATCAATTGCCCATTGATTGTTATGATGAAGATATGATGAAGAGCACTGTACATTATTGTATGGTATAAGTTTTTTGACTGAGCGGCGTACATTATGTGATATACTCCATAATTTCTGCATCTTATGGGACCCAGGCACCCAGTTGTGACATTATTTGGTCCTTTAACTGAACTTCTAATTGGCTGCCTAGATTTTTACTTGCCTTTTCAAGTGAACTTGGTTAGACTTTCTCTGCTCCCTTTATATGTTGATTATCACTCTGCTGTGATGAAACTGCCCTATGTATGGAGTTCATCTTCTGTTCCAATGAATGCTTATAACATGTGAAATTCTGACATATGCTGTCTTTTAGAATCAATGTTTTCAAATCGTCTGGTCGGACCTGGTCGACCTGGGACCGACCAGGACGATTAATCACGATTAATCGCGATTAATCGGACGACTTGTACAGGTCGACAGTACCCCTGATCGGTCACCTGAGACCGACCATGACGATTAATCGCGATTAATCGCGATTAATCGACGACTTGAAAACAGGGTTTAGAATTACTGAAAATTTGAGTTTTATTTATGATTACAAGTTTGGCATCAGTAACTAATACAGCCTATATCCTAGTCTTGCTGTTTCCATTTCTGCTTATGTTCTTTAAGTTCCATTGGTTAATTGGCTATGCATTCATATTCCTTAAGTATTAAATGTACGTTTCCCATTATAGAATAGAGTTCTCCTATGCCTCAACTTTGTCCTAATTTCAGCATGAACATTTATAGGATATCCATATTTCAAACCCATAATGAATTCAAATCGATTTTTATGTGAGATTTAATAAATTTACCATTTATTTATGTTGCTGTAAATGGCACAATCACTTAGGCATTCATTGCTGTATAATGCAATAATGACATATAATGCTCAACTTTCTTTCTCCTACATCAATGTTCATGTGATAGATAAACAAAATTGGCTACCAGCCACTGCACTAAAACCGCGTCGCTGCTAGACATACTATGAAGCCATGTTAATTTATTGGTGAACACAGCAATACCAGGATGGCCGTGACACTGTTTGCAGTGTGTGTGTGTGTTGTTCTGTGGCAATTTTGTATTGTAGAGGTAGATAGTAATTCATTATGTGCAAGCTGAGTCATTGTGTGGTAGCTACCATTTTAAATTAGAGGAATAATTGAGACAAGTGGTCATATATCTGAAGTAAAGAACAGAATCTAAGTTGGAAAGATTTTTTTATCAACTTATAGGTTATTAGGCAACTGATGTTTTATGTCAGTTACTTTAAGGCCAATCCTTTCGTTGTCTCAGATATTTTTCTCTCTCTCTTTTATTAGCTACTGGTTAAGGCGTGCTGGGCAGCTGCAAGAAAGGCGCAAGGAAATGATAATGCTGAGGCATTGATACATTGTAAGTTCAAAGAGTAGCAGATGGATCCTGAAATCATAGTTTTTGGTCTTTTTGAAATGTCATCTCCAAAATGTGATGGTTGTCAAATATGATAGTCTGGTACATTTTGCCGTAAGTATAAGTATGTTAGGATTATTGAGTGGGAGTGGTTCTTGGCTTGTGGAGGAAAGAGGCTCAGGGTAGAAAAGACTTGCCAAGCCCAAGGTACCTTTATGCCATCTACCAAAACAACATTTCCCAGAAAAACCTCGAGAAATCGAGAGTATCCCAACAAACTGTAGTTATGTTTGGGCGGGGTGGAATTATTGTGGCACGTTGGGAGATGATGTGCCACAGCCACGTCGCTGGGCTGGTAACACCGCAATGGCAATTGAAGTGAAGAATTTCGCCATAAACTCGAGCTGTAGACAATTGCGTCTCCTCCAACACAAGTGCTTCTTGTCAAGGTAACCAGTGATGTGTTTTGTAGGCTGGAGTACCTCACCTGTGTTTTGGCTAACTAAAACCGAAGAAGAGCAGGCCTGACATGGGACAACGTAAGAGGTACTCAGCTAGCCCGGATGATTTGCCCGGAGAAGCATCCACTTGGCGCTCCTGACTGCCATGGCAGCAGGAGCACTCAGAGGTCGCTACAGGCAAATCATCCTTGGCTATCAAAGATGGCCTCCTACTTCCATGCAAGGCCTCCCTTCTGCCGCTCGTGCTTCTTGTGCACTGATGCTCTGCATTGCATGCCTGGGCATGTACGATTGCTTGTCCTCCAACCAACACAAGTGCTCCTTGTCAAGGTAATTAGCGAGATGTTTTGTAGGCTGGAAAACCTCACCTGTGTTTTGGCTAACTAAAACCGAAGAGGAGCAGGCCTGACATGGAACAGCATAAGAGATACTCAGCTAGCCCAGATGATTTGCCCGGAGAAGCACCCCACGAGGCGCCCCTGACTGCCATTCCATGGCAGCAGGAGCGCTCAGAGGTTGCTAGCTACAGGCAAATCATCCTTGGCTATCAAAGATGGCCTCCTACTTCCATGCGAGGCCTCTCTTCTGCCGCTCGTGCTTCTTGTGCACTGATTGATGCTCTGCATTGCATACCTGGGTATGTATTTATAAGGAGCCATCAGGCCCTGGGTGGCTGGAGTTTTGACTTTTGCCAAGGGGGCAGCAGCCGAGCAGCGTGTTTGACACAACAGGAAGGAAGGAATATTGGCCTTTGACAAGGAAAAGCGGCAGATCGTTGGGGTGGCTGGATGACAGATCTGTATTGGCTGCCTTCTCCTTTCTAGAGAGCATCCAGAGATTTGGATCTTATATTCTCCCAGTTCTTCAAATTCGTTGACTCGTGCATTATTCACCAGCAGGACGGCAAATATGCTGTTCATGCCTGGGCGAGCATATCGAATCTATGTGCATGTGAAGAACATAGCAGCATGTTATAAGGAGATAAGGATCAGATAGTCAGGTAGGGACATGGAATGGGCCGGAGAAATCTTTATAGTTTGTGGGAGAGGCCAGGCGGCTAGAGATTTGGACAAATCCACCACCACTGCTGCTAGTTGTATCTGATCGGACAAGCACGAGCTGCACTCTTCTTGTGCAGGGCCAGCCCACCCGCCTCTTCCCTGGTCATGTCCGGATCGAACTCCTCTGGATTGCCCCAGCTCCTGCTCGGAACCCTACCAATCGTTCGCCCTAGCTGCCTGTCTTTATCGGCACGTGTTATTATCTTACGCGCTATGGGCTCTCCCTTTTGTTAGATGCTTCAGCAATTTCTGCGGTATATTATTTTAACCCAGAATACTCGACATAAATTATGGCAAAACAAAATGTAAGCAATACACTGTAATACGACCAAGCAATAACCAGTTGGCCCCCAATGAGAGAGCAGTTGCCACAAATGACGACCAAGTAGCGAAAGGGCTTATGGCCCAGTGGTTATGAGAGCCTCGATAGCACCTCAGATTCTGGGTTAGACTCTCTGTGGGTGCGAATTTTTTAGAATTTAACGGTGTTTGTGCTTTCAGTGGTAGGCGACGTTCCCGTCGACAACGATGTGTAGCCCACGTCGAGACTACTGGCTTCTCAAAATAAAAACACATCTTTGATTCAAATTTTGTCCCAAATAAAAATGTACATATAGACTATCAAATTAGTATAACAGTACTGTAGTAGCAAGTCAGCAACAGGTTCACCGATGTGTGGGACCAAGGAAATAAAAAACAACTTGTCAAATTAAAAAAAGAGAGAGAAAACGACGTAGGCTCTAGAAGCTCCTGTCCACTCTTCATTCACGGATACCCTTCACACGACCGGACCACTTCTTTCGTTTTTAAATTAGGCACTGTTACTTCAATCATTACTATTGTTGAGTGTTAGACCTTTTCATAGGCGTAGAAAGGTAATTTGGTAGCTGCACATAATGAATTACTATCTACCTCTACAATACAAAATTGCCACAGAACAACACACACACACACTGCAAACAGTGTCACGGCCATCCTGGTATTGCTGTGTTCACCAATAAATTAACATGGCTTCATAGTATGTCTAGCAGCGACGCGGTTTTAGTGCAGTGGCTGGTAGCCAATTTTGTTTATCTATCACATGAACATTGATGTAGGAGAAAGAAAGTTGAGCATTATATGTCATTATTGCATTATACAGCAATGAATGCCTAAGTGATTGTGCCATTTACAGCAACATAAATAAATGGTAAATTTATTAAATCTCACATAAAAATCGATTTGAATTCATTATGGGTTTGAAATATGGATATCCTATAAATGTTCATGCTGAAATTAGGACAAAGTTGAGGCATAGGAGAACTCTATTCTATAATGGGAAACGTACATTTAATACTTAAGGAATATGAATGCATAGCCAATTAACCAATGGAACTTAAAGAACATAAGCAGAAATGGAAACAGCAAGACTAGGATATAGGCTGTATTAGTTACTGATGCCAAACTTGTAATCATAAATAAAACTCAAATTTTCAGTAATTCTAAACCCTGTTTTCAAGTCGTCCGATTAATCGCGATTAATCGCGATTAATCGTCATGGTCGGTCTCAGGTGACCGATCAGGGGTACTGTCGACCTGTACAAGTCGTCCGATTAATCGCGATTAATCGTGATTAATCGTCCTGGTCGGTCCCAGGTCGACCAGGTCCGACCAGACGATTTGAAAACATTGATTCTAAAAGACAGCATATGTCAGAATTTCACATGTTATAAGCATTCATTGGAACAAAGGAGTAAAAAAAAAATGCATGATAGGCTAGGATCCTCCGGTAGTATAATAGGGATTCTGTAGTAAAAACACAATGCACCGCTTTTGGTTTCTGAATCGTTCCAGGAATGTCGGTGGATAGATTAGTGTGCCCCTATGGGCACATGCAGCCTGTATCTACACCAGATGGGAAATGCAAATGCACCTTCGGGAGCCCATGCACACTGAGGACAAGCTTGCTTAGCTCAGGTTATTGGAGAAGCACGTCGGCTGGGTGGCAACTAGAGCTTAGGTGCTGTGACTTCTGCCTTTTTAGAATCTTGCCCCGTGTTCTTTATGTATAGTGTGCACAAGAGTAGATACGATAGATACATAAAGAAAATACAAGTCAACATGCCATCCATACTTGTGGCACATTTTTTTTCCCTTCGAATCTTTTCTTGGTAATAATGGTAGGTATATATTCTCCAAATCATGCAGGGACCGACTTCTTTGTTTTCACCTTGCCCATCTTGCCAGAAATCACTTGAAAGAAGATTTGTTTTGAAATATGTGTGCCTCTTGAGCCTCCCGTAAAGGCCACAGTTTGATGAACAGAATCCATTGTTCTAAAGGGCTATTGAGGTCAACCCGCAATCTCCATTAGTAATTATTCCTTGTCGAATGAGAGCAGCAATTATTCACTTAACTTCGTCCGATAATAAAGTCAGCACCAAGTGCAACAATTAATTTTTTTATTCATACATTTTGCATCATGATTTAACCTGCTTGTAAATCTTGAGCATAAATGATGTTGGGGATCATCCATAATGTTATTTCCATCATTGTTGTGCATTTTATGTTGAAATTAACGCATCAATTGCCCATTGATTGTTATGATGAAGATATGATGAAGAGCACTGTACATTATTGTATGGTATAAGTTTTTTGACTGAGCGGCGTACATTATGTGATATACTCCATAATTTCTGCATCTTATGGGACCCAGGCACCCAGTTGTGACATTATTTGGTCCTTTAACTGAACTTCTAATTGGCTGCCTAGATTTTACTTGCCTTTTCAAGTGAACTTGGTTAGACTTTCTCTGCTCCCTTTATATGTTGATTATCACTCTGCTGTGATGAAACTGCCCTATGTATGGAGTTCATCTTCTGTTCCAATGAATGCTTATAACATGTGAAATTCTGACATATGCTGTCTTTTAGAATCAATGTTTTCAAATCGTCTGGTCGGACCTGGTCGACCTGGGACCGACCAGGACGATTAATCACGATTAATCGCGATTAATCGGACGACTTGTACAGGTCGACAGTACCCCTGATCGGTCACCTGAGACCGACCATGACGATTAATCGCGATTATCGCGATTAATCGGACGACTTGAAAACAGGGTTTAGAATTACTGAAAATTTGAGTTTTATTTATGATTACAAGTTTGGCATCAGTAACTAATACAGCCTATATCCTAGTCTTGCTGTTTCCATTTCTGCTTATGTTCTTTAAGTTCCATTGGTTAATTGGCTATGCATTCATATTCCTTAAGTATTAAATGTACGTTTCCCATTATAGAATAGAGTTCTCCTATGCCTCAACTTTGTCCTAATTTCAGCATGAACATTTATAGGATATCCATATTTCAAACCCATAATGAATTCAAATCGATTTTTATGTGAGATTTAATAAATTTACCATTTATTTATGTTGCTGTAAATGGCACAATCACTTAGGCATTCATTGCTGTATAATGCAATAATGACATATAATGCTCAACTTTCTTTCTCCTACATCAATGTTCATGCTGAAATTAGGACAAAGTTGAGGCATAGGAGAACTCTATTCTATAATGGAAACGTACATTTAATACTTAAGGAATATGAATGCATAGCCAATTAACCAATGGAACTTAAAGAACATAAGCAGAAATGGAAACAGCAAGACTAGGATATAGGCTGTATTAGTTACTGATGCCAAACTTGTAATCATAAATAAAACTCAAATTTTCAGTAATTCTAAACCCTGTTTTCAAGTCGTCCGATTAATCGCGATTAATCGCGATTAATCGTCATGGTCGGTCTCAGGTGACCGATCAGGGGTACTGTCGACCTGTACAAGTCGTCCGATTAATCGCGATTAATCGTGATTAATCGTCCTGGTCGGTCCAGGTCGACCAGGTCCGACCAGACGATTTGAAAACATTGATTCTAAAAGACAGCATATGTCAGAATTTCACATGTTATAAGCATTCATTGGAACAGAAGATGAACTCCATACATAGGGCAGTTTCATCACAGCAGAGTGATAATCAACATATAAAGGGAGCAGAGAAAGTCTAACCAAGTTCACTTGAAAAGGCAAGTAAAAATCTAGGCAGCCAATTAGAAGTTCAGTTAAAGGACCAAATAATGTCACAACTGGGTGCCTGGGTCCCATAAGATGCAGAAATTATGGAGTATATCACATAATGTACGCCGCTCAGTCAAAAAACTTATACCATACAATAATGTACAGTGCTCTTCATCATATCTTCATCATAACAATCAATGGGCAATTGATGCGTTAATTTCAACATAAAATGCACAACAATGATGGAAATAACATTTATGGATGATCCCCAACATCATTTATGCTCAAGATTTACAAGCAGGTTAAATCATGATGCAAAATGTATGAATAAAAAAATTAATTGTTGCACTTGGTGCTGACTTTATTATCGGACGAAGTTAAGTGAATAATTGCTGCTCTCATTCGACAAGGAATAATTACTAATGGAGATTGCGGGTTGACCTCAATAGCCCTTTAGAACAATGGATTCTGTTCATCAAACTGTGGCCTTTACGGGAGGCTCAAGAGGCACACATATTTCAAAACAAATCTTCTTTCAAGTGATTTCTGGCAAGATGGGCAAGGTGAAAACAAAGAAGTCGGTCCCTGCATGATTTGGAGAATATATACCTACCATTATTACCAAGAAAAGATTCGAAGGGAAAAAAAATGTGCCACAAGTATGGATGGCATGTTGACTTGTATTTTCTTTATGTATCTATCGTATCTACTCTTGTGCACACTATACATAAAGAACACGGGGCAAGATTCTAAAAAGGCAGAAGTCACAGCACCTAAGCTCTAGTTGCCACCCAGCCGACGTGCTTCTCCAATAACCTGAGCTAAGCAAGCTTGTCCTCAGTGTGCATGGGCTCCCGAAGGTGCATTTGCATTTCCCATCTGGTGTAGATACAGGCTGCATGTGCCCATAGGGGCACACTAATCTATCCACCGACATTCCTGGAACGATTCAGAAACCAAAAGCGGTGCATTGTGTTTTTACTACAGAATCCCTATTATACTACCGGAGGATCCTAGCCTATCATGCATTTTTTTTTTACTCCTTTGTTGATGGCAGTGCAAAAAATCGGCAGAAAAATTGGTTATGAAGGCACGATGTGCAGAATTTGCCTATCCCTCTTTCCGTTACCTTTACAATAGCCTTCTGTGCAGGTAATGTTTAGTGGATGTCAATCCGAAAGATTGAATTATGGAACAGTTCTGATAGAAAGTAGTAAGTATAACAAAAATCATGCAAGTAATGAAAAGGCGCACATTTGTCAGCTTTATTATGAGCATGAACACAACAAAACAGTGGCATCATGTTAATGCAACTAGTTCGCCTCAATCCATTATTTCAATGTTTTTCCAAACTATTCCTTTTAGCAGCTTCTCAACAGCGTCATAATACAACAAAGATGAGGCGGTCATCAAACCTATATACAACACACTCAGGATTGGTGAAAAGCAGCGCTAGTTATTCCCGTCATCACTACTAGCTCTCTAGGGAAAGGAATTAAAAAAAAAAAAGAGATATCAGGAGACGCTAAGAGCTCACCAACTCAGGACGCGTTGTCGCTCCGGAGCTTCAGGATGGCGGCATACATCTTCCTCCTGGAGCCAACAGCCCCAATGCCCATGTCCTTGAGGTCCTCCAGCGTGAGCAGCGGGAGCACCTCGTCGTCCACCTCATGGATCTCAAACACCGGCGCGTACCGAGAAAGCCCCAAGCCATTGAGCCAGGCCTTGACGCCGCCAGACCCCATCGCGGAGGGGAGGCGGCCGTTGGGGAGGCCCCAGTCCGCCACCCCGTCCGACTCGTCTCCGCTAGCGTCGCGGCTGCCCGAAACCCTAGCCCTCGCGGCGGCGGCGGCGGTGGCGGCCGCCGCGGAGTCGGACTGGTCCTCGTCGTCGTAGTAGCGCTCCTCGTCGTCGTCGTAGCCCTCGGCGAGCCCCGCCGAGGCGGGCGCGGCGGGAATCCACGCGGTCCGCGGGCGGCGCTGCGCCGGCGGCTTGGGCCCCCGGCGGCTGTGCGTGTGCGGGTCGAGGTCGTCCGGGTGCGCGCGGCGCGGCGGGCGCGGGTGCGACGACGAGGACGGCTTGTGGTTGCGGCGCGGGGGCGGGGCGTCGATGTCCCCGAGGCGGACGCTGGGGCGGCGGCGGCGCTTGGAGTAGGGCGGCGCGGGCGGCTGCGCTCCCCCGCCCGCGGCGGCGGCGGCGGCCTCGGCGGCCGCGACGGCCTCCACGGCCGGCAGCGCGGCGACGACGCTGGCGCCGGCGCCGTTCGTGCCCGGCTCCGGCGGGCGGAGATCGGCCATGGGGGCAGCAGCGAGATGCGTGTAATCCGCAGGCTCTCTCGGCAGCTTCTGGAGTGGGAACTGCAGCGCGGAGTGTGGCCCGGCGAGAGAGGGGGAGAGTTCGTACTCGTGCTCGCCACGCTGCGGCGCGGGTAGGATCGCGCCACGTGGCGGTCTGGGCGGTGGGGATGCGCGGGTTGGCCGCTCGATGCCGTGAGCCCCGTGACTGGGGATGCGGGAAGTCGTCAGGGGTTGACTGGGTTTGGGTTGATGACGTCGAGCGGGCGAGGCGCTCCGGTCCGCCGGATGTCGCTGCCCACGGGCCGCTGCGAGCAGACTGGGAGACGGCTCCCTCCAGCCCAATGGGCTTTGATGATTTCGGTTGGTCCACTTCTCTTTTTCCTTTTTTTATATCTGAATTCTGAAAACGCAGCAGCGGAGCCTGAGCTGAGCAGCAGAACCGCAGGAGAGTCCTCGTCTTGTTCTTCAGAGCTGGACAACCGACAGAAACAAAGTGTAGAGATATGCTTGCCGCGTCCATTTTATCAGTAGTTTCCTTTTCCTTTCTTAAACCTGGATTTCCATCATCACTTTTCCCCTTCTGCTATGGTGTACTGATATTCGATATCTCATCACGCCTTACATTCGCTCTGTTAGTCTGAACGTTCAACGGTTGCTGAGACGTCAGACCTGAAATGTGAAATTTTTTCACAAACCTGTCCTTCAGACCTGAATTGTTTGTCCGTCTGTCACTTTCTTGTCCATAGATAGATACATTCATAGATAGATAGATGTGGTCGCGTCTGAAACTCTGAACGAGCGAGCTGAACGTAGAACATGGAAATCTGAAAGGGTCTGAACTCTGAACTGGAGCATGGAAAATCTGGGCGACGAGTGGCTAGTCATTTATTTACCTTACCTTGTTGTTTGGGCGCAACAGATTTTGATGTCAACACGTTACTCGCATCACATAGCCAAGATTTTGATGTCCTTTCCTGCCGCCAAGCCAATTCATCTGAATTTGTGGCGCGGTTGGAGGCCGTCCCCTGCCCATCCCAAAGGGTCGTCGATAGTAGTAGGGGTACTACGTCAATGGCGTCCCTTTCAGGCAGGCACATAGCTTTCTCGAGCTGTCCTCTTTCTGAAAAATGCGCTTGGACTTTCCACCGTCTGTATCTTTGTGAGTGCAGAATCATAGAGATTACAACCAGGTCTTGGCAAACCAACAAGAGCCTCCCCCGGTCTCTACCAACTTGCATACCAGCACAGTACCTGAAGGCACTGTCCAAACGCATGAAAGCTGTGGGCAGTCAGCGTGTTCCATGCAGATGCAGGTCAGGTCCAACAGTGGCCAAAAGAAATTTGACCACAAGTTCAGAACTCCAACTCCACTTGGTTACCTCAATCTAAACCTGTTTAGTAAATCCAAGTGCACGATTTACATATATATAAAAGATGAAGCAGGCCAGTTGCTGGCAACAATGGTAGAGCTACAGACCTTGGCGAGCAAGCCTGGATTCAGAGTAGGGTACTGACTGCTTTTTTTCTTGTCTGGCGACTGATAAGATGTGGCCTCATCATCATTCATGAAGAGTTTGCATCCTCTCAAACTAGTTTTCCTGTGTCTGATGCAGCCTCAGCAGGTGTTCTACGATTCTTCTGCTGTGCTGTGCTTCAGATCAGAATGAGATTGTACATCTGCAAACATTATTGGCAGGCATGTCTTAGGCAGAGTGATCATCTGATTGGCGACAGGAGGGGGACATCTGGGCCTTTGCTGATGCCTACTTGCCTAGGCAAACAACAGCAAAGCTAGTAGTAGATTGCCTGTTTCAGTGTGCCACGAAAACTATCGCAGTGGAAGTGTACTCAGATACAATCAGAGCCACAAGATGGCGCTGAAAACACACTGCACAATGGCACGTTGCATGGTTGCATTGCATGCATAAGCATAATAGAGTTTCAGGTTTTCAGGATTGCCCAAAACGCCAGCAGGCAGCTCAGCGGACCAAAAGGTTTCTAAGTTGTCGTGTTCCATTATTTGTGCCGTCAGAAAAAACTTTTTTCAGGGACATCAGAAGAGGATACTAGTGGCTGCACACTCGCACTCCTGTGATATTTTCAGTATATCCACAGTGTAACAAAATATTTTGAAAACAGCGAACAATATCTCATAAAAATCTATGAATTCTCTTCTCCGTTTTTTTTGTTTTTTATCTATAACTAACTAGTTCATATTTGCAATGTTAGCAACAACGATGGTGTTTAGTTCGCGTCATTTTTTTAAAAGTAACGATTAGCACTTTTGGCACATGCTTAATTTGCCTGATTCAAATATCACCCAACGTGGTGATTGGTGAATAGTTTTATGTCACGCTTATCATGGGATTACACAAAATAACATTTTGCTGACGCTGACTGACACCAATAATGCACGAATTTTCTAGTACTCTCTCCGTCAATGAAAGAATGCAATTTTCGTTTTTTGAGAAGCCAAACAGTCTGAACTTTGACTAAATTTCTATAAAAATATTAACATTCATAATAAAAAATAAGTACTATTAGATTAGTTACAGAATATATTTTCATAATGAATCTATTTGGAGACATAAATACTAATACTATTTACTATAAACTTGGTTAAACTCGAGCTAGTTTAACCAGCACGGATCCCACAATTGCATTCTTTTATGGACGGAGGGAGTACTAAGCAAAACCATAGTCGCAGATGGGGTCCACCGCTAATTCATTGGAAGGACGATGAATTTGAAATTAGGGCTAGTTTGTTGGGGGCTCCGACTCCTTCTAAAATGGCTTCAGCTCTGGCTTCTTGGGTGGATCGAAGCACCTTCTCTAGTTGAGCTAATACATTTTGTAAAAATGTTTTGGCAAAACGGGTATCCCAAAGAAGAAGCCAGTAGAAGCTAAATTTTTGGGCTCTAGTTCCTTGTTCAAAAAGACCTTCAGCTCCTTGCTGACTTCAGGGACGAAGCTGTTTTTAGCATCTCACTTGGTATGACTTCTTCAGAAATCAGAACCGAAGCCCTTTTAAAAGGCTAAGGTCCTATTACCTTGGTAAAGCTTCTAATGGATTTAGCTTCACCTATTGATCCACTATTCTTGAAGCTCCTTTTCCTCTCTCCTTCTCTCCAACAACTAGAAGCCAATGAAACCACTATTGCTGGTTTCTCTAGCTACTATAGCAATAAGGAAAAGCTAGGTGAAGCTCCACCAAAGAAACCCTAGCACCAGCATGAGAGTACTTACGAAGCCGAAGCCGAGTTAGGCCCCTTTTGAAACGCGGGATTTTTTTTTTCTCTAATTTCTATACGATTTCTGTGAAATTTCCGTTTCAAAGGGGACGTTAATATTCGCAATCCCGAGACACTTTGTGACGTTGATGCAACCATTAAGGGCTTCTCCAATGCAGTGAGTCGGAACACGGCGGTTTGGATGCCACCTGGACAGGGAATGGTGGCTTGCAGGATGGCAGTAGTATCTCTGCAGGCTACCGGTGGCTAAAGAGAGAACGTGGTCCATGCATGTAAAAGCGGAGATAGAAGTGAAGAAGTGAAGGGCGAAAAGGACACAATGGGACAGAAATAGTGAAAGATGCTTGTGCCTTGCGTTGAGAGTTTGGGTACCCAATCCATCGATACCTAGCTGGAGTAAACCTTTTGTCTTGAGGATGACAAGAAGTACTTGCGTTGGTGCTGCTTTCATCTAACAAACACAAAATGCTTTGGTATTGCTCGTACTAACAAATTCCACTCACTTCATTTCAATAGTTGCTGGCGTCGACGTCACCCTCGGAAGGAAAAGGCGAAAAAGGCCAGAAGAATCCACTGGCTCTGGCTGGGACTCGCATCATCCAAGACCGCGCGCACACAGCAGACAGCACCAGTCCAGGTCCAGCAGCGTCACTTCCACGCGGGCCCCACCCGCGTCCTCTACCGCCCGGCGCCCGCTCGCTCCTTCATTTTTCTGCGTCCCTCCGTCCACTGGTGGGGTCAACGTGTGCCAGGGCCCCACGCGCCCCCGGTGTTTGATCCGCGCCGTCCGTTGGGCGGCTGACCCAACGGCCCACCCCGCCGCGCCGTCCGTTTCCACGGCGGCTATATAAAGCGCCCCGTCCCCGCATCCCGCTTCCCCGTCTCGCCGCCACCGCCTCCGCTTCGCTTCCCGTTCGATTCGAGCCAGCCCAGCCTCGCCGCGCGCTCGCGGCGTTCCCCGCACCGGAGAATTCACAGGCCTCTCTGACCGCCCGCCAGCCTCGTTTCGAGATGGCGGTGGCGCTGCGGTTCCCGGGGGTCGCGCGGGAGTCTCTGGACGCGCCCGTCGCCGCCTCCAAGCTCGGGAGGGAGCGGCATCCGGTCTGCGCGAGCGCGAGGCCGGGACCGCAATGCTGGAGGCGGAGGAAGGGCCTGGCGGTGCGCTGCCAGACGGGGACCGCCGCCGCGGCTGTCCTCAGGACGGAGGAGGCCGCGGCGGGGAGGAATGCCCAGGCGGGGTTCACCGTCGTCATGAAGTTCGGCGGCTCGTCGCTCGCGTCGGCCGAGCGGATGCGGGAAGTGGCCGACCTCATCCTCAGCTTCCCCGACGAGACGCCCGTCGTCGTCCTCTCCGCCATGGGGAAGACCACCAATAACCTCCTCCTGGTACCGCCGCCCATTTCTAGCTCTCGGTCTCGGTGGGCGTCGGATTGTTTGGCTTGTAGTGCTAGCTAAAGCTAAATGCGAGTGCCTGTTTGTTTCGTTGATTGTGTAGGCCGGAGAGAAGGCGGTGAGCTGCGGCGCCCCCAAGGCGTCCGAGATCCCTGAGCTCGCCGTCATCAAGGACCTGCATCTTAGGTGTGTTTCGGTTTCGCTTTGCTTTTTGGCCGCCTTGGATTGATCGTGTCGCCATGTGCTCGAGCATCTGGACCTGACCATGCGTTGTTTTGTTCCCATCAGGACGGTTGATGAGCTCGGATTAGATAGGTCGATTGTTTCAGGTATGTTGTTGTTTGCTTTGCTCCACTCTGCTCTCGGTGCGCCTCAGCTATTCCTCCTGCTCTATCAGGAATGCTTTTGTTAGCCATACAAAGGGACGTCGTTCTGTTTGATGTGCAAAAGTTTTCTCCGCTAAGTCTGAATAATAATTCCTGGTGGAAGTTCAACGGACATCACATGATTTTTCTTTTAATTAATTTGTGTGTGTATGGTGGTGAAAGGCTTTACGGTCACTGTCAGCAATACAACCATTTTCGGCATGCACCGTGCCACCGCCCACCATTCTATTGTGTGCACAACAGGGACAGTTTGTTTATCTTATAACAGCTCAATCTACATTCTCGGTTTAAATATTTGCCAGTCCTCGCACTTGTTAAGTAATTTATTGCTATGCTACCAGTCTCTATACCTGTTACTTTAGCCAGCAAAGCAGAAATGACAGAGTGGATGCTAAGCTGTAATACCACTGTGAAACTGTGACAACTTATGCTTTAGTAGTTTAACTGCCGACTGCCGTCCATTATTGTGTTCCTTTTTCTTTGGCTAATTCTCCTTTTAGCACTTGTTTATCTTCCGATCAAAGTATCTTTCAGTTTCAGAAGCACTACTCAAACATTGCCTCCGTCAATGTTTATTTCAACAGGTTTATTGGATGAATTGGAGCAACTTCTTAAAGGAGTTGCTATGATGAAAGAACTGACTCTTAGGACAAGAGATTATCTTGTTTCCTTTGGTGAATGTATGTCTACAAGAATATTTGCTGCATATTTGAATGAACATGGGAAAAAGGCACGCCAGGTGAGTCAAATGCCATGCTTCTATACACACATACTATTATTTAATGTTTATTATTTTATCTGTTGGAAGCACTTAGATTTTTTTTTGTTCCAAGGTCATTTAGCTTAGCACAAGCGACACATAAGGGTTACCTAGAATTAAATTTCGAACTGAAAGTTTGGATTCTAGTCAAACAGTCAATTCTAACCTGTGGTAGAATAACAGTGTGAATGCAACTAGTCCATAGAAGATGGTCTCCAATGTCTGGAACCTGGATAGTGACAAAACATGCACTCTGCCCACCGGCCACTCCGGGAAGAAAAGTAGTCTCCAATGTCTGGAACCTGGATAGTGACAAAACATGCACTCTGCCCACCGGCCACTCCGGGAAGAAAAGTAGTCTTTGTTTAACCTAACTTTCTTGGACTAAGAAGAGAAGTCAGCTTTTGATCCAAACCAGGGCACAGTTGAGAGTAAATATGCCCCTCGTATTTAATAGCACACTTAAATGATTACATCTGTCCTGGCATTTTACTGCATGTGGGTGCCTTGCAATATTTCTTATTAACATTACACATAAAACCATCTCTTCATGGTGCTAAGATCAGATGGATTCCCCTCTGTCTTTGTAGACTTGGTCCACAAATAAAAACACCAATTCAATCCAACAATATCGTAAACTAATTTTTGTTGTTTTTGGCAGTATGATGCATTTGATATTGGCTTTATAACCACTGATGATTTCACAAATGCGGATATTCTTGAAGTCACTTATCCTGCTGTTGCGAAGAGGCTACATGGAGACTGGATGGATGACCCTGCTATTCCTATAGTCACTGGTTTTTATGTGTAATGTTAATAAGAAATATTGCAAGGCACCCACATGCAGTAAAATGCCAGGACAGATGTAATCATTTAAGTGTGCTATTAAATACGAGGGGCATATTTACTCTCAACTGTGCCCTGGTTTGGATCAAAAGCTGACTTCTCTTCTTAGTCCAAGAAAGTTAGGTTAAACAAAGACTACTTTTCTTCCCGGAGTGGCCGGTGGGCAGAGTGCATGTTTTGTCACTATCCAGGTTCCAGACATTGGAGACTACTTTTCTTCCCGGAGTGGCCGGTGGGCAGAGTGCATGTTTTGTCACTATCCAGGTTCCAGACATTGGAGACCATCTTCTATGGACTAGTTGCATTCACACTTTATTCTACCACAGGTTAGAATTGACTGTTTGACTAGAATCCAAACTTTCAGTTCGAAATTTAATTCTAGGTAACCCTTATGTGTCGCTTGTGCTAAGCTAAATGACCTTGGAACAAAAAAAATCTAAGTGCTTCCAACAGATAAAATAATAACATTAAATAATAGTATGTGTGTATAGAAGCATGGCATTTGACTCACCTGGCGTGCCTTTTTCCCATGTTCATTCAAATATGCAGCAAATATTCTTGTAGACATACATTCACCAAAGGAAACAAGATAATCTCTTGTCCTAAGAGTCAGTTCTTTCATCATAGCAACTCCTTTAAGAAGTTGCTCCAATTCATCCAATAAACCTGTTGAAATAAACATTGACGGAGGCAATGTTTGAGTAGTGCTTCTGAAACTGAAAGATACTTTGATCGGAAGATAAACAAGTGCTAAAAGGAGAATTAGCCAAAGAAAAAGGAACACAATAATGGACGGCAGTCGGCAGTTAAACTACTAAAGCATAAGTTGTCACAGTTTCACAGTGGTATTACAGCTTAGCATCCACTCTGTCATTTCTGCTTTGCTGGCTAAAGTAACAGGTATAGAGACTGTAGCATAGCAATAAATTACTTAACAAGTGCGAGGACTGGCAAATATTTAAACCGAGAATGTAGATTGAGCTGTTATAAGATAAACAAACTGTCCCTGTTGTGCACACAATAGAATGGTGGGCGGTGGCACGGTGCATGCCGAAAATGGTTTGTATTGCTGACAGTGACCGTAAAGCCTTTCACCACCATACACACACAAATTAATTAAAGAAAAATCATGTGATGTCCGTTGAACTTCCACCAGGAATTATTATTCAGACTTAGCGGAGAAAACTTTTGCACATCAAACAGAACGACGTCCCTTTGTATGGCTAACAAAAGCATTCCTGATAGAGCAGGAGGAATAGCTGAGGCGCACCGAGAGCAGAGTGGAGCAAAGCAAACAACAACATACCTGAAACAATCGACCTATCTAATCCGAGCTCATCAACCGTCCTGATGGGAACAAAACAACGCATGGTCAGGTCCAGATGCTCGAGCACATGGCGACACGATCAATCCAAGGCGGCCAAAAAGCAAAGCGAAACCGAAACACACCTAAGATGCAGGTCCTTGATGACGGCGAGCTCAGGGATCTCGGACGCCTTGGGGGCGCCGCAGCTCACCGCCTTCTCTCCGGCCTACACAATCAACGAAACAAACAGGCACTCGCATTTAGCTTTAGCTAGCACTACAAGCCAAACAATCCGACGCCCACCGAGACCGAGAGCTAGAAATGGGCGGCGGTACCAGGAGGAGGTTATTGGTGGTCTTCCCCATGGCGGAGAGGACGACGACGGGCGTCTCGTCGGGGAAGCTGAGGATGAGGTCGGCCACTTCCCGCATCCGCTCGGCCGACGCGAGCGACGAGCCGCCGAACTTCATGACGACGGTGAACCCCGCCTGGGCATTCCTCCCCGCCGCCGCGGCCTCCTCCGTCCTGAGGACAGCCGCGGCGGCGGTCCCCGTCTGGCAGCGCACCGCCAGGCCCTTCCTCCGCCTCCAGCATTGCGGTCCCGGCCTCGCGCTCGCGCAGACCGGATGCCGCTCCCTCCCGAGCTTGGAGGCGGCGACGGGCGCGTCCAGAGACTCCCGCGCGACCCCCGGGAACCGCAGCGCCACCGCCATCTCGAAACGAGGCTGGCGGGCGGTCAGAGAGGCCTGTGAATTCTCCGGTGCGGGAACGCCGCGAGCGCGCGGCGAGGCTGGGCTGGCTCGAATCGAACGGGAAGCGAAGCGGAGGCGGTGGCGGCGAGACGGGGAAGCGGGATGCGGGGGACGGGGCGCTTTATATAGCCGCCGTGGAAACGGACGGCGCGGCGGGGTGGGCCGTTGGGTCAGCCGCCCAACGGACGGCGCGGATCAAACACCGGGGGCGCGTGGGGCCCTGGCACACGTTGACCCCACCAGTGGACGGAGGGACGCAGAAAAATGAAGGAGCGAGCGGGCGCCGGGCGGTAGAGGACGCGGGTGGGGCCCGCGTGGAAGTGACGCTGCTGGACCTGGACTGGTGCTGTCTGCTGTGTGCGCGCGGTCTTGGATGATGCGAGTCCCAGCCAGAGCCAGTGGATTCTTCTGGCCTTTTTCGCCTTTTCCTTCCGAGGGTGACGTCGACGCCAGCAACTATTGAAATGAAGTGAGTGGAATTTGTTAGTACGAGCAATACCAAAGCATTTTGTGTTTGTTAGATGAAAGCAGCACCAACGCAAGTACTTCTTGTCATCCTCAAGACAAAAGGTTTACTCCAGCTAGGTATCGATGGATTGGGTACCCAAACTCTCAACGCAAGGCACAAGCATCTTTCACTATTTCTGTCCCATTGTGTCCTTTTCGCCCTTCACTTCTTCACTTCTATCTCCGCTTTTACATGCATGGACCACGTTCTCTCTTTAGCCACCGGTAGCCTGCAGAGATACTACTGCCATCCTGCAAGCCACCATTCCCTGTCCAGGTGGCATCCAAACCGCCGTGTTCCGACTCACTGCATTGGAGAAGCCCTTAATGGTTGCATCAACGTCACAAAGTGTCTCGGGATTGCGAATATTAACGTCCCCTTTGAAACGGAATTTCACAGAAATCGTATAGAAATTAGAGAAAAAAAAAATCCCGCGTTTCAAAAGGGGCCTAACTCGGTTTCGGCTTCGTAAGTACTCTCATGCTGGTGCTAGGGTTTCTTTGGTGGAGCTTCACCTAGCTTTTCCTTATTGCTATAGTAGCTAGAGAAACCAGCAATAGTGGTTTCATTGGCTTCTAGTTGTTGGAGAGAAGGAGAGAGGAAAAGGAGCTTCAAGAATAGTGGATCAATAGGTGAAGCTAAATCCATTAGAAGCTTTACCAAGGTAATAGGACCTTAGCCTTTTAAAAGGGCTTCGGTTCTGATTTCTGAAGAAGTCATACCAAGTGAGATGCTAAAAACAGCTTCGTCCCTGAAGTCAGCAAGGAGCTGAAGGTCTTTTTGAACAAGGAACTAGAGCCCAAAAATTTAGCTTCTACTGGCTTCTTCTTTGGGATACCCGTTTTGCCAAAACATTTTTACAAAATGTATTAGCTCAACTAGAGAAGGTGCTTCGATCCACCCAAGAAGCCAGAGCTGAAGCCATTTTAGAAGGAGTCGGAGCCCCCAACAAACTAGCCCTAATTTCAAATTCATCGTCCTTCCAATGAATTAGCGGTGGACCCCATCTGCGACTATGGTTTTGCTTAGTACTCCCTCCGTCCATAAAAGAATGCAATTGTGGGATCCGTGCTGGTTAAACTAGCTCGAGTTTAACCAAGTTTATAGTAAATAGTATTAGTATTTATGTCTCCAAATAGATTCATTATGAAAATATATTCTGTAACTAATCTAATAGTACTTATTTTTTATTATGAATGTTAATATTTTTTATAGAAATTTAGTCAAAGTTCAGACTGTTTGGCTTCTCAAAAAACGAAAATTGCATTCTTTCATTGACGGAGAGAGTACTAGAAAATTCGTGCATTATTGGTGTCAGTCAGCGTCAGCAAAATGTTATTTTGTGTAATCCCATGATAAGCGTGACATAAAACTATTCACCAATCACCACGTTGGGTGATATTTGAATCAGGCAAATTAAGCATGTGCCAAAAGTGCTAATCGTTACTTTTAAAAAAAATGACGCGAACTAAACACCATCGTTGTTGCTAACATTGCAAATATGAACTAGTTAGTTATAGATAAAAAACAAAAAAAACGGAGAAGAGAATTCATAGATTTTATGAGATATTGTTCGCTGTTTTCAAAATATTTTGTTACACTGTGGATATACTGAAAATATCACAGGAGTGCGAGTGTGCAGCCACTAGTATCCTCTTCTGATGTCCCTGAAAAAAGTTTTTTCTGACGGCACAAATAATGGAACACGACAACTTAGAAACCTTTTGGTCCGCTGAGCTGCCTGCTGGCGTTTTGGGCAATCCTGAAAACCTGAAACTCTATTATGCTTATGCATGCAATGCAACCATGCAACGTGCCATTGTGCAGTGTGTTTTCAGCGCCATCTTGTGGCTCTGATTGTATCTGAGTACACTTCCACTGCGATAGTTTTCGTGGCACACTGAAACAGGCAATCTACTACTAGCTTTGCTGTTGTTTGCCTAGGCAAGTAGGCATCAGCAAAGGCCCAGATGTCCCCCTCCTGTCGCCAATCAGATGATCACTCTGCCTAAGACATGCCTGCCAATAATGTTTGCAGATGTACAATCTCATTCTGATCTGAAGCACAGCACAGCAGAAGAATCGTAGAACACCTGCTGAGGCTGCATCAGACACAGGAAAACTAGTTTGAGAGGATGCAAACTCTTCATGAATGATGATGAGGCCACATCTTATCAGTCGCCAGACAAGAAAAAAAGCAGTCAGTACCCTACTCTGAATCCAGGCTTGCTCGCCAAGGTCTGTAGCTCTACCATTGTTGCCAGCAACTGGCCTGCTTCATCTTTTATATATATGTAAATCGTGCACTTGGATTTACTAAACAGGTTTAGATTGAGGTAACCAAGTGGAGTTGGAGTTCTGAACTTGTGGTCAAATTTCTTTTGGCCACTGTTGGACCTGACCTGCATCTGCATGGAACACGCTGACTGCCCACAGCTTTCATGCGTTTGGACAGTGCCTTCAGGTACTGTGCTGGTATGCAAGTTGGTAGAGACCGGGGAGGCTCTTGTTGGTTTGCCAAGACCTGGTTGTAATCTCTATGATTCTGCACTCACAAAGATACAGACGGTGGAAAGTCCAAGCGCATTTTTCAGAAAGAGGACAGCTCGAGAAAGCTATGTGCCTGCCTGAAAGGGACGCCATTGACGTAGTACCCCTACTACTATCGACGACCCTTTGGGATGGGCAGGGGACGGCCTCCAACCGCGCCACAAATTCAGATGAATTGGCTTGGCGGCAGGAAAGGACATCAAAATCTTGGCTATGTGATGCGAGTAACGTGTTGACATCAAAATCTGTTGCGCCCAAACAACAAGGTAAGGTAAATAGACATCACTAGCCACTCGTCGCCCAGATTTTCCATGCTCCAGTTCAGAGTTCAGACCCTTTCAGATTTCCATGTTCTACGTTCAGCTCGCTCGTTCAGAGTTTCAGACGCGACCACATCTATCTATCTATGAATGTATCTATCTATGGACAAGAAAGTGACAGACGGACAAACAATTCAGGTCTGAAGGACAGGTTTGTGAAAAAATTTCACATTTCAGGTCTGACGTCTCAGCAACCGTTGAACGTTCAGACTAACAGAGCGAATGTAAGGCGTGATGAGATATCGAATATCAGTACACCATAGCAGAAGGGGAAAAGTGATGATGGAAATCCAGGTTTAAGAAAGGAAAAGGAAACTACTGATAAAATGGACGCGGCAAGCATATCTCTACACTTTGTTTCTGTCGGTTGTCCAGCTCTGAAGAACAAGACGAGGACTCTCCTGCGGTTCCTGCTGCTCAGCTCAGGCTCCGCTGCTGCGTTTTCAGAATTCAGATATAAAAAAAAGGAAAAAGAGAAGTGGACCAACCGAAATCATCAAAGCCCATTGGGCTGGAGGGAGCCCGTCTCCCAGTCTGCTCGCAGCGGCCCGTGGGCAGCGACATCCGGCGGACCGGAGCGCCTCGCCCGCTCGACGTCATCAACCCAAACCCAGTCAACCCCTGACGACTTCCCGCAT
>JAHUYU010002465.1:0-22963 GCA_030439765.1 Tripidium arundinaceum
GTAGGGAAATCGAGTTTGGGTCTAAGATGTTGATGTTAATTATTGGGTTAAGAAATGAAGCTATAGAGTAGAAGGAGCATGTTCTGATTGATAGCGTCAACTCTTGATTGAAGATAATTTATCATCAAATCTCAAGAGAACCAAAAGGTACATGAGGCTACTTGTGTTCATCCTGGTTTGATCATTTATTGACATTATTTGTTGTTTTAGTGTTGGTCCAGTTGAAGAAAAGTGAACCATAGTTGAAGAAGCGAACCATAGTTGTAGCATCAGTTATGGTTGGAAAGATGCGAGAAGCAAACAGAGGTAAAAACGAGAGTTACTAGAAACCCTCAGCAAAAACCGGCCTAGGCTAGTTTTCCAGAAGTCAGCTCTCAGAAGAACACATGTCAAAACCTAAGCAAAGGACCTCCAAAAATTATGAAATTTAGTGGAGGGGTTTATAACATCACAGAGAACATCTCCACCAAAAATCACTTTAATCGGAGTGAGTTGAAAAACCGGCTTGGTCTAGTTTTTACTATTTTCAGCAGAATCCTCTCCAAGAAAATTCGAAATCAATTTAGACTAGCTATAAAAATTCTGAAACTTTGCACACACCTTGAATAACCTTTCTTGAAGCTAGCCCCAAGAGATCAACTCAAAAATAGGAAACATTGAATGGGAATTTCAAAATCTCTCTCTCTCAAAATTGGGTTTTGCAAGAAACATAAACAATGAGGATTTTTAAGTGCACGCGGGAAATCTGTCAAAGTTAGTGGCTATATGTATCCCAAGCCCTCATAGCACCTAAGAATAACAAAAAAAAACTACCTTAAAAACTTCATCTCAAAGTTCTTCACGAATTTCACTAAAAGAGGTAGAAAAGAAGTGTTTTAGGTGACAAACTTGAGATATGAGAGCTGCACTTCAAACCATGATTTGGAAAAGTTCTAAGGGTCCCAAAACACTCCAAAATGAAGTTTACAACCCAGCCAAAGTAGTAGATCAAAAATCATCCAAAAATGACCACGAAAATCACCCAAAAAAAGAAATTTCAGATTTGGGAGAGGAGGAGAAGTAAAGCGTGAATTTGATCTCTTGATCACTTCACCACGTGTGATTATAAGCCACTCCTAGCAGATCAAAGCTTAGGATGGCAAAAAGCTCAATCAAAGAGCCACTCCTCTCTCCCTCTCTTCCTAGGCCTAACCAGAAACTCTCAACCTAAAAATGAGAGTCTAATCCCCAAGGCTTGGCCTCACAACCAATCATCTCCCATATATATAAGCACTTGGCTTCTCCCCAAGATGCCCTTACATGAAGCACTCATCCAAATACCCCCTGAGCAAATCCATCCAAGTTTTTCTTCAATGATCCAACGGACCTGATGCCTTCTTGACTCTACTTCTCGCACCGACACAAGCTCTGAAATTCCACCACGTGTCCGTCAATCTGCCACACCCCGGTTTTGAGGCCCAAACCGGTCAAACCTATCACCGATGGTTTCAAGGCCCAAACCACCAAATTGTCCATGCCTGGTTTTGAGGCCCAAACCAACAAACCCTCCTCCGATGATTTTGATGCCCATCAAACCGTCCATCCCTGGTCTTGAGGACCAAATTAGCAAACCCTCATTCATGCCTCGCAAAAGCGTGACTAACCGATGTCGATGCGTATCTGACATCCATGTCCTTGCCCCGATGGTCCACCAAGTGCTTGCGACACCTCGTCGTGACTTGGTCCGACCCCACCCTTTGACTCAGTCGACGTCGTCTCCATCACCCTTGTACTCTTGCTCTTCATGTTCCTAATGTGAGCCACTGAGCCACACATGGTTTGTTCTCTGGCCTCTGGTCCTTCGTCCCAAGCCTTCTCGTCTGCCCTTCACTGCTCCCGGTCCATCGTGCATAGACTCCGCACTTGACCTTCTCTACTGCCGCTGACCGTCTTGGCATCCCAACACCTGCACATTCACAAGCCAAGAGACATGTTGCACAACACACTCAATGCAACACAACACGATGCCTTCGTTTAACCATTAGCATAATCAAGCATATATAAATATGAACTCAACCAGAAAAGCCTCAGACCTCTCAACTCTTATATCAATCATTCATCACACATAGATGAGACCAAGACACTTCTCAACTTTGGTCTCTCATATATGGTATGTCATATATGTTCTGTTTCATTAATATAGCTCTCATCGTTTTGTTAATAATAGGCAAACAGAGGCGCTTTACTGCATGACATTGCGCGATGGACTTGGGAGTGCTACCGCCCACTACCAGAAGAATTATCTTTAATATTTGTTGAATGCATGTAATTTGATCTTGGACTTCTCGTCAATGTGACCAGCATTGTTGTTTGATTTTTATTCCACACAGGTTACAGGTGTGTTGAGCATTATCCCCTATGAATTTAGTTCACTTCTTTCTTGGAGAATAGGAGTCTACTTTGATTTTAGTTCACGCCATCCGTTTGACTCTATTCCACTTCGATTTGGCACTGTGTCAAATATAATTATTCCGTATGATTTTAGTTTATTTCTATCTGGGAAATTATTAGGACTGTACTCCAATTTTAGTTCAATTTGACTATCTATGAACTTGCACTTGAATTTTATTGGTATTGGTTGAATTTTAGGATAACTGCTTCAAGTTGAATCGAGTAAATATGAGAACAGGAGTCCAAATTCAGATAGTCCGTTGTGTATTTGCATCTAAGGATATTCGTATCCGGTGTCAAATTCTTCTATACAAGATGGTGAAAGAGTGCTCTCTGAATTCGGTTCCAAATTCCGATGTATATTCGATCATTTCCACCCCTACAGGGCATTCCTACCTGAATGCGCCTGTGTGCGTTTGCCACCAGCAGTCTGATATTTGTGCATGCAGAGCAGCTAGGGTGACATATCCTCATCCTACGTTGTATCCTTCATCACAATGCTAAGTTGGAAGCCTTGTACGTAATCGTGGCTGGGTCGGCGCGATTATACTGAACAAACAAGTAATTGAGTTGACTACTCTACTACTTAATAATGAGTAAACTAATAAAGCGCTTACCTTTTCATCTTCCGAATCAACCTCTGGCTAACTTCTGTATTAGTACTTTTCAAAAAAAAAATCTGTATTAGTAGTTCGTAATTGATTTCCTTCAGATCCAGGTGATTATATTCTTTCGCTAATATCAACCGATTAATATATAGTCTACTAGTGCCAAACATGTCTGTAGATCAACTAACTGATGAAACAGGACAGAAACATGCACAAATATCAGACTGCTGGTGGCAAACGCACACAGGCGCATTCAGGTAGGAATGCCCTGTAGGGGTGGAAATGATCGAATATACATCGGAATTTGGAACCGAATTCAGAGAGCACTCTTTCACCATCTTGTATAGAAGAATTTGACACCGGATACGAATATCCTTAGATGCAAATACACAACGGACTATCTGAATTTGGACTCCTGTTCTCATATTTACTCGATTCAACTTGAAGCAGTTATCCTAAAATTCAACCAATACCAATAAAATTCAAGTGCAAGTTCATAGATAGTCAAATTGAACTAAAATTGGAGTACAGTCCTAATAATTTCCCAGATAGAAATAAACTAAAATCATACGGAATAATTATATTTGACACAGTGCCAAATCGAAGTGGAATAGAGTCAAACGGATGGCGTGAACTAAAATCAAAGTAGACTCCTATTCTCCAAGAAAGAAGTGAACTAAATTCATAGGGGATAATGCTCAACACACCTGTAACCTGTGTGGAATAAAAATCAAACAACAATGCTGGTCACATTGACGAGAAGTCCAAGATCAAATTACATGCATTCAACAAATATTAAAGATAATTCTTCTGGTAGTGGGCGGTAGCACTCCCAAGTCCATCGCGCAATGTCATGCAGTAAAGCGCCTCTGTTTGCCTATTATTAACAAAACGATGAGAGCTATATTAATGAAACAGAACATATATGACATACCATATATGAGAGACCAAAGTTGAGAAGTGTCTTGGTCTCATCTATGTGTGATGAATGATTGATATAAGAGTTGAGAGGTCTGAGGCTTTTCTGGTTGAGTTCATATTTATATATGCTTGATTATGCTAATGGTTAAACGAAGGCATCGTGTTGTGTTGCATTGAGTGTGTTGTGCAACATGTCTCTTGGCTTGTGAATGTGCAGGTGTTGGGATGCCAAGACGGTCAGCGGCAGTAGAGAAGGTCAAGTGCGGAGTCTATGCACGATGGACCGGGAGCAGTGAAGGGCAGACGAGAAGGCTTGGGACGAAGGACCAGAGGCCAGAGAACAAACCATGTGTGGCTCAGTGGCTCACATTAGGAACATGAAGAGCAAGAGTACAAGGGTGATGGAGACGACGTCGACTGAGTCAAAGGGTGGGGTCGGACCAAGTCACGACGAGGTGTCGCAAGCACTTGGTGGACCATCGGGGCAAGGACATGGATGTCAGATACGCATCGACATCGGTTAGTCACGCTTTTGCGAGGCATGAATGAGGGTTTGCTAATTTGGTCCTCAAGACCAGGGATGGACGGTTTGATGGGCATCAAAATCATCGGAGGAGGGTTTGTTGGTTTGGGCCTCAAAACCAGGCATGGACAATTTGGTGGTTTGGGCCTTGAAACCATCGGTGATAGGTTTGACCGGTTTGGGCCTCAAAACCGGGGTGTGGCAGATTGACGGACACGTGGTGGAATTTCAGAGCTTGTGTCGGTGCGAGAAGTAGAGTCAAGAAGGCATCAGGTCCGTTGGATCATTGAAGAAAAACTTGGATGGATTTGCTCAGGGGGTATTTGGATGAGTGCTTCATGTAAGGGCATCTTGGGGAGAAGCCAAGTGCTTATATATATGGGAGATGATTGGTTGTGAGGCCAAGCCTTGGGGATTAGACTCTCATTTTTAGGTTGAGAGTTTCTGGTTAGGCCTAGGAAGAGAGGGAGAGAGGAGTGGCTCTTTGATTGAGCTTTTTGCCATCCTAAGCTTTGATCTGCTAGGAGTGGCTTATAATCACACGTGGTGAAGTGATCAAGAGATCAAATTCACGCTTTACTTCTCCTCCTCTCCCAAATCTGAAATTTCTTTTTTTGGGTGATTTTCGTGGTCATTTTTGGATGATTTTTGATCTACTACTTTGGCTGGGTTGTAAACTTCATTTTGGAGTGTTTTGGGACCCTTAGAACTTTTCCAAATCATGGTTTGAAGTGCAGCTCTCATATCTCAAGTTTGTCACCTAAAACACTTCTTTTCTACCTCTTTTAGTGAAATTCGTGAAGAACTTTGAGATGAAGTTTTTAAGGTAGTTTTTTTTTGTTATTCTTAGGTGCTATGAGGGCTTGGGATACATATAGCCACTAACTTTGACAGATTTCCCGCGTGCACTTAAAAATCCTCATTGTTTATGTTTCTTGCAAAACCCAATTTTGAGAGAGAGAGATTTTGAAATTCCCATTCAATGTTTCCTATTTTTGAGTTGATCTCTTGGGGCTAGCTTCAAGAAAGGTTATTCAAGGTGTGTGCAAAGTTTCAGAATTTTTATAGCTAGTCTAAATTGATTTCGAATTTTCTTGGAGAGGATTCTGCTGAAAATAGTAAAAACTAGACCAAGCCGGTTTTTCAACTCACTCCGATTAAAGTGATTTTTGGTGGAGATGTTCTCTGTGATGTTATAAACCCCTCCACTAAATTTCATAATTTTTGGAGGTCCTTTGCTTAGGTTTTGACATGTGTTCTTCTGAGAGCTGACTTCTGGAAAACTAGCCTAGGCCGGTTTTTGCTGAGGGTTTCTAGTAACTCTCGTTTTTACCTCTGTTTGCTTCTCGCATCTTTCCAACCATAACTGATGCTACAACTATGGTTCGCTTCTTCAACTATGGTTCACTTTTCTTCAACTGGACCAACACTAAAACAACAAATAATGTCAATAAATGATCAAACCAGGATGAACACAAGTAGCCTCATGTACCTTTTGGTTCTCTTGAGATTTGATGATAAATTATCTTCAATCAAGAGTTGACGCTATCAATCAGAACATGCTCCTTCTACTCTATAGCTTCATTTCTTAACCCAATAATTAACATCAACATCTTAGACCCAAACTCGATTTCCCTACTCCTAAACTTGATGACAACATCCCAAAGTGAGCACAAAACATCCTGAAACCTTTTGGGCCAAGGAGTATCTATAGAAGTCACAAACATGTACTAATCCTTCTCATCCTACAAAATAATACCATCAAGGGCATGAATAATAGGGCAAGAATCAGTGAAAACACATATATGACACATCAAATTAAACAATGAAATTTGAATGGAATCCAAACACATTTAACCATTTGTTCTTGCCAGGAGAACAAATATTCATAATAGATGGCAAGGGATCATTGCCTCCACATCATTAGAACCCCAATCATCATAAAAAGAGCCTAGGAGCTTTAGGGAACTCACTAATTGACTCATGTTGAAGCTTTGCACACGTTCAATCATAAAGCAGAGCAATTCTATAAATTGTAGCTTGTACATTCATCATCTCAATCTGTATGAACTAGTATCAAGAATCAGTAATGTCAGAGAGATTATTGATTTCACTAACCTGACTAAATCTCAACTGGTATTAAAGCAATGTCACACAATTACTCACTAACATAAACAAATCAATGCTAAAGAGAGTACTAGTTTTACCATGACCCAGTCAATTCCAATGCAATAACCATACTCACCCAAATCAACAAGTTAGGTTTTCAAGAACTCATCGCGTGTAGGGAAGACGAGTTTTCAGGGCTAGTGACAAACCTTAGTACCCTAATGTTGTTAGTACTGTAGGTGTTGGATCTAAAGCCACTCCCCCTAAGAACCACCAGAGGAGCTTCTATACGTAGAATGACCACAAGCATCGGATGATGCATTTGACCATCTTGTCGATTGGTGCTAGCCTTTCGCACGATGGCACCACCTCCTTGTCCATGACCGTGAGACTAACCATGCCTACCTCCAACCCTATCGTGTGATATGCTAGCCATCTCCTAGATAGAGTGAACTTGAGGATAAGATACAGGGGGGAGCCAACAGAGAAGAATGCGAAGTGATGACCTTTATCTTTTGATGGAGGTTGGTTGAGTGGTAGTAATCTCACTATCAGGTAATCAGAATATGCCATGATAAACATTCAATTCTAGCCAGTAAAGAAAACATAAGAACTGAATGATTATCCTATGGAAAAACAAATACTATACGATTGGTTGGATGAAAGACAATTGGGGCAATTATTGAGATGAAAATAGATAATTATGCAATTTGCATATATGTGTTAATGAATTGATGACGAGGGTTTGATAGTTTGATGGCATCAGTTTGCACACCCTATCTATCCCTTCTTTTCTCCTGTGTGTTTTGGTGCATGCTTGTGTGTACACAAAGAGATATGTTTGCAAGGATGGAGCCTCTCCAGCCTTGGTGGCAGCAATGATGGACATTATACAGCTACAGGGGAGGCTATGCTAATCCAAGAGGAGGTCAACTCCCCTCCTCCTGTGTTAGCTGATCATCAAGGAAACGATAGTCGACAACCACAACATGGATGAGTCAGTGAGCTACCGCACAACAATGCTTAAGCTATCACACCCAATCTCCACTACCCTCAAACTCATGCAACCCAATGAACCCATGGAGGGAACCAACCCTACCCTGAACATTATAATAAGTCATTTTTTCTTATTTGATCATGGATGACTCACTTGTTAGTTTTTTTTTTCAAGTAGGTTAACATGTTAGTCCAACTAGCTAAGGCCAATCATTCTAGTTAAATTTAGGAAAACAATTAGGCAGCACTATGATGTCTTCATACCGCATGAATATATTACATATGTATAGATACTATAATGCTTAACTTAGCGCATAACATTTAAGGGTATTGTATCCAAAAATATATCTCACATGTCTACTTAAAGTCCCTCAACCACTTTTACTTTTATATTGGAAACAAAAACATGAAATACATAAATTGCAAAGTAACGAAGAAATTGATGAGCTCTTTGTGTTCTCATCATTGGCAATTAACACATGTGAAGCAAAGACTAATCATTTTCAAGGAACTATAATATATAGAAGCAGAGAAAAAATTTGGCTACATTTTATCGGTGGTTCTATAACAAAATATTGGAAAAAGATCAAGAAAATAAGCTGACAAGCAGAGCATATGTGCCAGTGATTGTTCTCTTGTGATATCAGGAAAATTAGCTTTGTGATATCAAGAAAATCATTGAAAAAATTCCCTTGCATAGCAATAAATATAACTGCCTTTGTGATGGCGCCCATCATTGATAGATGACAATAGAAACAAATAAAAATTAAGGAAGTCAAACCTATAACAGAGAGGATATGCCTTAGTTGATCAAAGTGGTTGAGGGACTTTAAGTAGACATGTGAGATATATTTTTGGATACAATACCCTTAAATGTTATGCGCTAAGTTAAGCATTATAGTATCTATACATATGTAATATATTCATGCGGTATGAAGACATCATAGTGCTGCCTAATTGTTTTCCTAAATTTAACTAGAATGATTGGCCTTAGCTAGTTGGACTAACATGTTAACCTACTTGAAAAAAAAAACTAACAAGTGAGTCATCCATGATCAAATAAGAAAAAATGACTTATTATAATGTTCAGGGTAGGGTTGGTTCCCTCCATGGGTTCATTGGGTTGCATGAGTTTGAGGGTAGTGGAGATTGGGTGTGATAGCTTAAGCATTGTTGTGCGGTAGCTCACTGACTCATCCATGTTGTGGTTGTCGACTATCGTTTCCTTGATGATCAGCTAACACAGGAGGAGGGGAGTTGACCTCCTCTTGGATTAGCATAGCCTCCCCTGTAGCTGTATAATGTCCATCATTGCTGCCACCAAGGCTGGAGAGGCTCCATCCTTGCAAACATATCTCTTTGTGTACACACAAGCATGCACCAAAACACACAGGAGAAAAGAAGGGATAGATAGGGTGTGCAAACTGATGCCATCAAACTATCAAACCCTCGTCATCAATTCATTAACACATATATGCAAATTGCATAATTATCTATTTTCATCTCAATAATTGCCCCAATTGTCTTTCATCCAACCAATCGTATAGTATTTGTTTTTCCATAGGATAATCATTCAGTTCTTATGTTTTCTTTACTGGCTAGAATTGAATGTTTATCATGGCATATTCTGATTACCTGATAGTGAGATTACTACCACTCAACCAACCTCCATCAAAAGATAAAGGTCATCACTTCGCATTCTTCTCTGTTGGCTCCCCCCTGTATCTTATCCTCAAGTTCACTCTATCTAGGAGATGGCTAGCATATCACACGATAGGGTTGGAGGTAGGCATGGTTAGTCTCACGGTCATGGACAAGGAGGTGGTGCCATCGTGCGAAAGGCTAGCACCAATCGACAAGATGGTCAAATGCATCATCCGATGCTTGTGGTCATTCTACGTATAGAAGCTCCTCTGGTGGTTCTTAGGGGGAGTGGCTTTAGATCCAACACCTACAGTACTAACAACATTAGGGTACTAAGGTTTGTCACTAGCCCTGAAAACTCGTCTTCCCTACACGCGATGAGTTCTTGAAAACCTAACTTGTTGATTTGGGTGAGTATGGTTATTGCATTGGAATTGACTGGGTCATGGTAAAACTAGTACTCTCTTTAGCATTGATTTGTTTATGTTAGTGAGTAATTGTGTGACATTGCTTTAATACCAGTTGAGATTTAGTCAGGTTAGTGAAATCAATAATCTCTCTGACATTACTGATTCTTGATACTAGTTCATACAGATTGAGATGATGAATGTACAAGCTACAATTTATAGAATTGCTCTGCTTTATGATTGAACGTGTGCAAAGCTTCAACATGAGTCAATTAGTGAGTTCCCTAAAGCTCCTAGGCTCTTTTTATGATGATTGGGGTTCTAATGATGTGGAGGCAATGATCCCTTGCCATCTATTATGAATATTTGTTCTCCTGGCAAGAACAAATGGTTAAATGTGTTTGGATTCCATTCAAATTTCATTGTTTAATTTGATGTGTCATATATGTGTTTTCACTGATTCTTGCCCTATTATTCATGCCCTTGATGGTATTATTTTGTAGGATGAGAAGGATTAGTACATGTTTGTGACTTCTATAGATACTCCTTGGCCCAAAAGGTTTCAGGATGTTTTGTGCTCACTTTGGGATGTTGTCATCAAGTTTAGGAGTAGGGAAATCGAGTTTGGGTCTAAGATGTTGATGTTAATTATTGGGTTAAGAAATGAAGCTATAGAGTAGAAGGAGCATGTTTTGATTGATAGCGTCAACTCTTGATTGAAGATAATTTATCATCAAATCTCAAGAGAACCAAAAGGTACATGAGGCTACTTGTGTTCATCCTGGTTTGATCATTTATTGACATTATTTGTTGTTTTAGTGTTGGTCCAGTTGAAGAAAAGTGAACCATAGTTGAAGAAGCGAACCATAGTTGTAGCATCAGTTATGGTTGGAAAGATGCGAGAAGCAAACAGAGGTAAAAACGAGAGTTACTAGAAACCCTCAGCAAAAACCGGCCTAGGCTAGTTTTCCAGAAGTCAGCTCTCAGAAGAACACATGTCAAAACCTAAGCAAAGGACCTCCAAAAATTATGAAATTTAGTGGAGGGGTTTATAACATCACAGAGAACATCTCCACCAAAAATCACTTTAATCGGAGTGAGTTGAAAAACCGGCTTGGTCTAGTTTTTACTATTTTCAGCAGAATCCTCTCCAAGAAAATTCGAAATCAATTTAGACTAGCTATAAAAATTCTGAAACTTTGCACACACCTTGAATAACCTTTCTTGAAGCTAGCCCCAAGAGATCAACTCAAAAATAGGAAACATTGAATGGGAATTTCAAAATCTCTCTCTCTCAAAATTGGGTTTTGCAAGAAACATAAACAATGAGGATTTTTAAGTGCACGCGGGAAATCTGTCAAAGTTAGTGGCTATATGTATCCCAAGCCCTCATAGCACCTAAGAATAACAAAAAAAAACTACCTTAAAAACTTCATCTCAAAGTTCTTCACGAATTTCACTAAAAGAGGTAGAAAAGAAGTGTTTTAGGTGACAAACTTGAGATATGAGAGCTGCACTTCAAACCATGATTTGGAAAAGTTCTAAGGGTCCCAAAACACTCCAAAATGAAGTTTACAACCCAGCCAAAGTAGTAGATCAAAAATCATCCAAAAATGACCACGAAAATCACCCAAAAAAAGAAATTTCAGATTTGGGAGAGGAGGAGAAGTAAAGCGTGAATTTGATCTCTTGATCACTTCACCACGTGTGATTATAAGCCACTCCTAGCAGATCAAAGCTTAGGATGGCAAAAAGCTCAATCAAAGAGCCACTCCTCTCTCCCTCTCTTCCTAGGCCTAACCAGAAACTCTCAACCTAAAAATGAGAGTCTAATCCCCAAGGCTTGGCCTCACAACCAATCATCTCCCATATATATAAGCACTTGGCTTCTCCCCAAGATGCCCTTACATGAAGCACTCATCCAAATACCCCCTGAGCAAATCCATCCAAGTTTTTCTTCAATGATCCAACGGACCTGATGCCTTCTTGACTCTACTTCTCGCACCGACACAAGCTCTGAAATTCCACCACGTGTCCGTCAATCTGCCACACCCCGGTTTTGAGGCCCAAACCGGTCAAACCTATCACCGATGGTTTCAAGGCCCAAACCACCAAATTGTCCATGCCTGGTTTTGAGGCCCAAACCAACAAACCCTCCTCCGATGATTTTGATGCCCATCAAACCGTCCATCCCTGGTCTTGAGGACCAAATTAGCAAACCCTCATTCATGCCTCGCAAAAGCGTGACTAACCGATGTCGATGCGTATCTGACATCCATGTCCTTGCCCCGATGGTCCACCAAGTGCTTGCGACACCTCGTCGTGACTTGGTCCGACCCCACCCTTTGACTCAGTCGACGTCGTCTCCATCACCCTTGTACTCTTGCTCTTCATGTTCCTAATGTGAGCCACTGAGCCACACATGGTTTGTTCTCTGGCCTCTGGTCCTTCGTCCCAAGCCTTCTCGTCTGCCCTTCACTGCTCCCGGTCCATCGTGCATAGACTCCGCACTTGACCTTCTCTACTGCCGCTGACCGTCTTGGCATCCCAACACCTGCACATTCACAAGCCAAGAGACATGTTGCACAACACACTCAATGCAACACAACACGATGCCTTCGTTTAACCATTAGCATAATCAAGCATATATAAATATGAACTCAACCAGAAAAGCCTCAGACCTCTCAACTCTTATATCAATCATTCATCACACATAGATGAGACCAAGACACTTCTCAACTTTGGTCTCTCATATATGGTATGTCATATATGTTCTGTTTCATTAATATAGCTCTCATCGTTTTGTTAATAATAGGCAAACAGAGGCGCTTTACTGCATGACATTGCGCGATGGACTTGGGAGTGCTACCGCCCACTACCAGAAGAATTATCTTTAATATTTGTTGAATGCATGTAATTTGATCTTGGACTTCTCGTCAATGTGACCAGCATTGTTGTTTGATTTTTATTCCACACAGGTTACAGGTGTGTTGAGCATTATCCCCTATGAATTTAGTTCACTTCTTTCTTGGAGAATAGGAGTCTACTTTGATTTTAGTTCACGCCATCCGTTTGACTCTATTCCACTTCGATTTGGCACTGTGTCAAATATAATTATTCCGTATGATTTTAGTTTATTTCTATCTGGGAAATTATTAGGACTGTACTCCAATTTTAGTTCAATTTGACTATCTATGAACTTGCACTTGAATTTTATTGGTATTGGTTGAATTTTAGGATAACTGCTTCAAGTTGAATCGAGTAAATATGAGAACAGGAGTCCAAATTCAGATAGTCCGTTGTGTATTTGCATCTAAGGATATTCGTATCCGGTGTCAAATTCTTCTATACAAGATGGTGAAAGAGTGCTCTCTGAATTCGGTTCCAAATTCCGATGTATATTCGATCATTTCCACCCCTACAGGGCATTCCTACCTGAATGCGCCTGTGTGCGTTTGCCACCAGCAGTCTGATATTTGTGCATGTTTCTGTCCTGTTTCATCAGTTAGTTGATCTACAGACATGTTTGGCACTAGTAGACTATATATTAATCGGTTGATATTAGCGAAAGAATATAATCACCTGGATCTGAAGGAAATCAATTACGAACTACTAATACAGATTTTTTTTTTGAAAAGTACTAATACAGAAGTTAGCCAGAGGTTGATTCGGAAGATGAAAAGGTAAGCGCTTTATTAGTTTACTCATTATTAAGTAGTAGAGTAGTCAACTCAATTACTTGTTTGTTCAGTATAATCGCGCCGACCCAGCCACGATTACGTACAAGGCTTCCAACTTAGCATTGTGATGAAGGATACAACGTAGGATGAGGATATGTCACCCTAGCTGCTCTGCATGCACGATGCATCCAGGTGAACGCAAAGTGTTGCTGACCTCAACACGCGGCCAGCATGAATGCATGATGTGTTGGCGTCGCCGCGACGTACGCCGCGCCCCCGAGAGGGAGCCGCTTGCTTGCTTCAGGCAAGGCGAGACGGATCGGACCCTAGCTATAAATTGGCACCTTCCCCTGACCTGCCTCATCACCACCCAAAGACACACAGCCATCTCACATTCTCATAGCCGTGCGTGCCTTCACCTGAACGAACCAGGTGAGGTGAGGCCTGTACGTAGTCACCGCCACCAATGGCCCGGGAGCTCGCCGCAGCATGTGTGGTTGCCGCCCTGGTGGCCCTGTGCGCAGCCGCACTCGGTGTGGCTGCGCAGCCACCGGCGCCGCGCCCACTGCCGTCCAACTACCAGATGATCACCCCGGGCAAGTACAAGAGGGACCAGCAGACGGCGTGCGACAATCCCAAGGACAAGAAGGCCAAATGCATGGCCAAGTGCGACAAGCGCTGCCCCAACCAGTGCATCGTCCTCTGCCCCGGATGCAAGACATTCTGCAGTACTCTCCTTACTTGCACACAATCCTCACTCTTTTCTCATCGATCAGTTACTTATAGCTAATCTAATTCCCGCTTAACTTGTTTCCAAATTTAATTCCTAGTGTGCGACTTCTACCCCGGCGTGTCCTGCGGTGACCCGCGCTTCACCGGCGGCGACGGCAACAACTTCTACTTCCACGGCAAGAAGGACCAGGACTTCTGCATCCTCTCCGACGCCAACCTCCACATCAACGCGCACTTCATCGGCAAGCGCAACCCGGCCATGAGCCGCGACTTCACCTGGATCCAGGCGCTGGGCATCCGCTTCGGCGCCGACCACCGCCTCTACATGGGCGCCCAGAAGACCGCCAAGTGGAGCAACGACGTCGACCGCCTGGAGCTGGCCTTCGACGGCGCGCCCATCAGCATCCCGGCCGAGACCGGCGCCGCGTGGGAGTCCGCCGCCGTGCCCGGGCTCACCGTCACCAGGACCGCCACCACCAACGGCGTCAGGGTGCAGCTCAGGGGGATGTTCGACATCGTGGCCAACGTGGTGCCCATCAGCGAGGAGGACTCGCGCGTCCACAACTACGGCGTCACGGAGGACGACAGCCTCGCGCACTTCGACCTCGGCTTCAAGTTCTTCGACCTGACCGAAGACGTGCACGGCGTCCTCGGCCAGACCTATCGCTCCGACTACGTCAACCAGCTCAGCGTCACCTCCAAGATGCCAGTCATGGGTGGGGCGCCCAACTACGTCTCCTCGGATATCTTCGCCACCGACTGCGCCGTCGCAAGGTTTGGTGCCCGTCGCGCCGGCATCTCCATGGTTACAGCTCAGGCCAGTTAAAGCTCCATATTATGCACATTACGTCCGTCGTCCGTGCAATACGGCATGCCACCCACGATAACCGTTTAGCCAAGCTATCGTTAAAGCATGAATAAATTTGTCTGCACGAATCAGGATTGTGCAGTTGTACCATTGGGTTAATTTGTCTCGGAATTCACTGATGAGCAATCCATTTGTTATTTATTTCGCAGGCTACATTTGTCGAGATTGATGCTATATATATCTTTCTTTACTTTAATTTCCTTGATCCACACACATATCTCAAATTACAAGTTCAAGCGAGTGGTTGTTCAATTGTTCAATCCACAAGCTGACTCAACACCTCTTCGCAAGTAATTCTAGATCCATCGCAACAGATTGGTTATGCATGGGTCAGACTGCACTTTCCACGTTTATATCCATGCTCTTAAACAAATGCAGATACAAATTTGAATATTCTCAATTACTGATACAAGTCGGGATGTTGAAACCTGATTCCAAGTTTGGATATCATATATACCAATACAAGTCGGGTTGTTGAAACCTGATTCCAAGTTTGGATATCATATATACACCTTCGTTGGTAGAATCCATTCGACATATCTAGTGCTAAATAATTATTTTATTTAGGGGTAGAGACATAGCAAAAAAAAACGAATAGCACTAATAATACTTTTAGAGTTGTTATTGTTGGGAATTTCATCATGCCCAAGGCCTTCAGTAGGGGTCCGAAGGTGCTTCGGCAGCAACCCTACAACAGTACGAATTGGACAGGAAAAACAGAGAAGTAAATTGAGACGCCTCAGGCCCTTGTGAAGGTTCTTGTTGTCCTGAAAGCGGCGGCCTCGGACAAAGAAAGTGATACATAACCATAAACCAACATTGATACACAGTTTTTTACTGCCGGTTTGTGACTGTAATTGACAGTGAAAATCTATCTATCACTATCATGTACATTATCAGTCCTGCTGATTGTAGCCACAAACCGACAGTGATATACTATCACTATCAATTCCCAGGCAACCGGCAATGATAATGCGAGTAGTGATGTGTGTTTTGCAATAGTGCATGGGCGGATAGAGAAGAGAATAGAAGAAAGAAAAAGAGAGAAGAAAGGAAGGCTTGGCAGCCAAATAGAACACCATACTCAGCCAAATAGGACACCATACTCGCACCTACAATGTTGGCAACTCTAGTCGTGCGAGTTCATGTGACGCGACAATGTTGTGCTGTCAGGCCAATCCAATGCAATCAATTGAGTCAAATCACGGAATTTTTTTTGCCTGTGTTATTATTAAATATTAAATAAAAATGGATTTAAAATAAAATAAATTCTCCATCACTCCTCCAACCCTTTTTCTCACCCTAATTTTTCTAGCGGTTATTACTCTCAATTTATGCTGGGTTTTTGTTGAAAAACCTTCGGCTCCCACCAATTGGTTTTCTTCTGTTCGAATACATGACTGATCTTTTAACTGGACCAGGCCGACCAAGGCTTTAGTTCCAGTTTTCTCTATTTGGACAGCCAGTCCGGTCCTAATAATTTGGATGCACACATCATACTCCTATGAGCACATCTAAAAGACTAGGCTGACAGATCTCGAGGTGGATGAAGTCATCGTAGATATCTCGTTGTTGATTGACAAGTCGTTTAACACTAAAAGGGTAGTGTTGTTAAATCTTAAAATAAATTTAGAAAAATTAGGGTGAGAAAAAGGGTTGGAGGAGTGATGGAGAATTTATTTTATTTTAAATCCATTTTTATTTAATATTTAATAATAACACAGGCAAAAAAAATTCCGTGATTTGACTCAATTGATTGCATTGGATTGGCCTGACAGCACAACATTGTCGCGTCACATGAACTCGCACGACTAGAGTTGCCAACATTGTAGGTGCGAGTATGGTGTCCTATTTGGCTGAGTATGGTGTTCTATTTGGCTGCCAAGCCTTCCTTTCTTCTCTCTTTTTCTTTCTTCTATTCTCTTCTCTATCCGCCCATGCACTATTGCAAAACACACATCACTACTCGCATTATCATTGCCGGTTGCCTGGGAATTGATAGTGATAGTATATCACTGTCGGTTTGTGGCTACAATCAGCAGGACTGATAATGTACATGATAGTGATAGATAGATTTTCACTGTCAATTACAGTCACAAACCGGCAGTAAAAAACTGTGTATCAATGTTGGTTTATGGTTATGTATCACTTTCTTTGTCCGAGGCCGCCGCTTTCAGGACAACAAGAACCTTCACAAGGGCCTGAGGCGTCTCAATTTACTTCTCTGTTTTTCCTGTCCAATTCGTACTGTTGTAGGGTTGCTGCCGAAGCACCTTCGGACCCCTACTGAAGGCCTTGGGCATGATGAAATTCCCAACAATAACAACTCTAAAAGTATTATTAGTGCTATTCGTTTTTTTTTGCTATGTCTCTACCCCTAAATAAAATAATTATTTAGCACTAGATATGTCGAATGGATTCTACCAACGAAGGTGTATATATGATATCCAAACTTGGAATCAGGTTTCAACAACCCGACTTGTATTGGTATATATGATATCCAAACTTGGAATCAGGTTTCAACATCCCGACTTGTATCAGTAATTGAGAATATTCAAATTTGTATCTGCATTTGTTTAAGAGCATGGATATAAACGTGGAAAGTGCAGTCTGACCCATGCATAACCAATCTGTTGCGATGGATCTAGAATTACTTGCGAAGAGGTGTTGAGTCAGCTTGTGGATTGAACAATTGAACAACCACTCGCTTGAACTTGTAATTTGAGATATGTGTGTGGATCAAGGAAATTAAAGTAAAGAAAGATATATATAGCATCAATCTCGACAAATGTAGCCTGCGAAATAAATAACAAATGGATTGCTCATCAGTGAATTCCGAGACAAATTAACCCAATGGTACAACTGCACAATCCTGATTCGTGCAGACAAATTTATTCATGCTTTAACGATAGCTTGGCTAAACGGTTATCGTGGGTGGCATGCCGTATTGCACGGACGACGGACGTAATGTGCATAATATGGAGCTTTAACTGGCCTGAGCTGTAACCATGGAGATGCCGGCGCGACGGGCACCAAACCTTGCGACGGCGCAGTCGGTGGCGAAGATATCCGAGGAGACGTAGTTGGGCGCCCCACCCATGACTGGCATCTTGGAGGTGACGCTGAGCTGGTTGACGTAGTCGGAGCGATAGGTCTGGCCGAGGACGCCGTGCACGTCTTCGGTCAGGTCGAAGAACTTGAAGCCGAGGTCGAAGTGCGCGAGGCTGTCGTCCTCCGTGACGCCGTAGTTGTGGACGCGCGAGTCCTCCTCGCTGATGGGCACCACGTTGGCCACGATGTCGAACATCCCCCTGAGCTGCACCCTGACGCCGTTGGTGGTGGCGGTCCTGGTGACGGTGAGCCCGGGCACGGCGGCGGACTCCCACGCGGCGCCGGTCTCGGCCGGGATGCTGATGGGCGCGCCGTCGAAGGCCAGCTCCAGGCGGTCGACGTCGTTGCTCCACTTGGCGGTCTTCTGGGCGCCCATGTAGAGGCGGTGGTCGGCGCCGAAGCGGATGCCCAGCGCCTGGATCCAGGTGAAGTCGCGGCTCATGGCCGGGTTGCGCTTGCCGATGAAGTGCGCGTTGATGTGGAGGTTGGCGTCGGAGAGGATGCAGAAGTCCTGGTCCTTCTTGCCGTGGAAGTAGAAGTTGTTGCCGTCGCCGCCGGTGAAGCGCGGGTCACCGCAGGACACGCCGGGGTAGAAGTCGCACACTAGGAATTAAATTTGGAAACAAGTTAAGCGGGAATTAGATTAGCTATAAGTAACTGATCGATGAGAAAAGAGTGAGGATTGTGTGCAAGTAAGGAGAGTACTGCAGAATGTCTTGCATCCGGGGCAGAGGACGATGCACTGGTTGGGGCAGCGCTTGTCGCACTTGGCCATGCATTTGGCCTTCTTGTCCTTGGGATTGTCGCACGCCGTCTGCTGGTCCCTCTTGTACTTGCCCGGGGTGATCATCTGGTAGTTGGACGGCAGTGGGCGCGGCGCCGGTGGCTGCGCAGCCACACCGAGTGCGGCTGCGCACAGGGCCACCAGGGCGGCAACCACACATGCTGCGGCGAGCTCCCGGGCCATTGGTGGCGGTGACTACGTACAGGCCTCACCTCACCTGGTTTGTTCAGGTGAAGGCACGCACGGCTATGAGAATGTGAGATGGCTGTGTGTCTTTGGGTGGTGATGAGGCAGGTCAGGGGAAGGTGCCAATTTATAGCTAGGGTCCGATCCGTCTCGCCTTGCCTGAAGCAAGCAAGCGGCTCCCTCTCGGGGGCGCGGCGTACGTCGCGGCGACGCCAACACATCATGCATTCATGCTGGCCGCGTGTTGAGGTCAGCAACACTTTGCGTTCACCTGGATGCATCGTGCATGCAGAGCAGCTAGGGTGACATATCCTCATCCTACGTTGTATCCTTCATCACAATGCTAAGTTGGAAGCCTTGTACGTAATCGTGGCTGGGTCGGCGCGATTATACTGAACAAACAAGTAATTGAGTTGACTACTCTACTACTTAATAATGAGTAAACTAATAAAGCGCTTACCTTTTCATCTTCCGAATCAACCTCTGGCTAACTTCTGTATTAGTACTTTTCAAAAAAAAAATCTGTATTAGTAGTTCGTAATTGATTTCCTTCAGATCCAGGTGATTATATTCTTTCGCTAATATCAACCGATTAATATATAGTCTACTTTGATTTTAGTTCACGCCATCCGTTTGACTCTATTCCACTTCGATTTGGCACTGTGTCAAATATAATTATTCCGTATGATTTTAGTTTATTTCTATCTGGGAAATTATTAGGACTGTACTCCAATTTTAGTTCAATTTGACTATCTATGAACTTGCACTTGAATTTTATTGGTATTGGTTGAATTTTAGGATAACTGCTTCAAGTTGAATCGAGTAAATATGAGAACAGGAGTCCAAATTCAGATAGTCCGTTGTGTATTTGCATCTAAGGATATTCGTATCCGGTGTCAAATTCTTCTATACAAGATGGTGAAAGAGTGCTCTCTGAATTCGGTTCCAAATTCCGATGTATATTCGATCATTTCCACCCCTACAGGGCATTCCTACCTGAATGCGCCTGTGTGCGTTTGCCACCAGCAGTCTGATATTTGTGCATGTTTCTGTCCTGTTTCATCAGTTAGTTGATCTACAGACATGTTTGGCACTAGTAGACTATATATTAATCGGTTGATATTAGCGAAAGAATATAATCACCTGGATCTGAAGGAAATCAATTACGAACTACTAATACAGATTTTTTTTTTGAAAAGTACTAATACAGAAGTTAGCCAGAGGTTGATTCGGAAGATGAAAAGGTAAGCGCTTTATTAGTTTACTCATTATTAAGTAGTAGAGTAGTCAACTCAATTACTTGTTTGTTCAGTATAATCGCGCCGACCCAGCCACGATTACGTACAAGGCTTCCAACTTAGCATTGTGATGAAGGATACAACGTAGGATGAGGATATGTCACCCTAGCTGCTCTGCATGCACGATGCATCCAGGTGAACGCAAAGTGTTGCTGACCTCAACACGCGGCCAGCATGAATGCATGATGTGTTGGCGTCGCCGCGACGTACGCCGCGCCCCCGAGAGGGAGCCGCTTGCTTGCTTCAGGCAAGGCGAGACGGATCGGACCCTAGCTATAAATTGGCACCTTCCCCTGACCTGCCTCATCACCACCCAAAGACACACAGCCATCTCACATTCTCATAGCCGTGCGTGCCTTCACCTGAACGAACCAGGTGAGGTGAGGCCTGTACGTAGTCACCGCCACCAATGGCCCGGGAGCTCGCCGCAGCATGTGTGGTTGCCGCCCTGGTGGCCCTGTGCGCAGCCGCACTCGGTGTGGCTGCGCAGCCACCGGCGCCGCGCCCACTGCCGTCCAACTACCAGATGATCACCCCGGGCAAGTACAAGAGGGACCAGCAGACGGCGTGCGACAATCCCAAGGACAAGAAGGCCAAATGCATGGCCAAGTGCGACAAGCGCTGCCCCAACCAGTGCATCGTCCTCTGCCCCGGATGCAAGACATTCTGCAGTACTCTCCTTACTTGCACACAATCCTCACTCTTTTCTCATCGATCAGTTACTTATAGCTAATCTAATTCCCGCTTAACTTGTTTCCAAATTTAATTCCTAGTGTGCGACTTCTACCCCGGCGTGTCCTGCGGTGACCCGCGCTTCACCGGCGGCGACGGCAACAACTTCTACTTCCACGGCAAGAAGGACCAGGACTTCTGCATCCTCTCCGACGCCAACCTCCACATCAACGCGCACTTCATCGGCAAGCGCAACCCGGCCATGAGCCGCGACTTCACCTGGATCCAGGCGCTGGGCATCCGCTTCGGCGCCGACCACCGCCTCTACATGGGCGCCCAGAAGACCGCCAAGTGGAGCAACGACGTCGACCGCCTGGAGCTGGCCTTCGACGGCGCGCCCATCAGCATCCCGGCCGAGACCGGCGCCGCGTGGGAGTCCGCCGCCGTGCCCGGGCTCACCGTCACCAGGACCGCCACCACCAACGGCGTCAGGGTGCAGCTCAGGGGGATGTTCGACATCGTGGCCAACGTGGTGCCCATCAGCGAGGAGGACTCGCGCGTCCACAACTACGGCGTCACGGAGGACGACAGCCTCGCGCACTTCGACCTCGGCTTCAAGTTCTTCGACCTGACCGAAGACGTGCACGGCGTCCTCGGCCAGACCTATCGCTCCGACTACGTCAACCAGCTCAGCGTCACCTCCAAGATGCCAGTCATGGGTGGGGCGCCCAACTACGTCTCCTCGGATATCTTCGCCACCGACTGCGCCGTCGCAAGGTTTGGTGCCCGTCGCGCCGGCATCTCCATGGTTACAGCTCAGGCCAGTTAAAGCTCCATATTATGCACATTACGTCCGTCGTCCGTGCAATACGGCATGCCACCCACGATAACCGTTTAGCCAAGCTATCGTTAAAGCATGAATAAATTTGTCTGCACGAATCAGGATTGTGCAGTTGTACCATTGGGTTAATTTGTCTCGGAATTCACTGATGAGCAATCCATTTGTTATTTATTTCGCAGGCTACATTTGTCGAGATTGATGCTATATATATCTTTCTTTACTTTAATTTCCTTGATCCACACACATATCTCAAATTACAAGTTCAAGCGAGTGGTTGTTCAATTGTTCAATCCACAAGCTGACTCAACACCTCTTCGCAAGTAATTCTAGATCCATCGCAACAGATTGGTTATGCATGGGTCAGACTGCACTTTCCACGTTTATATCCATGCTCTTAAACAAATGCAGATACAAATTTGAATATTCTCAATTACTGATACAAGTCGGGATGTTGAAACCTGATTCCAAGTTTGGATATCATATATACCAATACAAGTCGGGTTGTTGAAACCTGATTCCAAGTTTGGATATCATATATACACCTTCGTTGGTAGAATCCATTCGACATATCTAGTGCTAAATAATTATTTTATTTAGGGGTAGAGACATAGCAAAAAAAAACGAATAGCACTAATAATACTTTTAGAGTTGTTATTGTTGGGAATTTCATCATGCCCAAGGCCTTCAGTAGGGGTCCGAAGGTGCTTCGGCAGCAACCCTACAACAGTACGAATTGGACAGGAAAAACAGAGAAGTAAATTGAGACGCCTCAGGCCCTTGTGAAGGTTCTTGTTGTCCTGAAAGCGGCGGCCTCGGACAAAGAAAGTGATACATAACCATAAACCAACATTGATACACAGTTTTTTACTGCCGGTTTGTGACTGTAATTGACAGTGAAAATCTATCTATCACTATCATGTACATTATCAGTCCTGCTGATTGTAGCCACAAACCGACAGTGATATACTATCACTATCAATTCCCAGGCAACCGGCAATGATAATGCGAGTAGTGATGTGTGTTTTGCAATAGTGCATGGGCGGATAGAGAAGAGAATAGAAGAAAGAAAAAGAGAGAAGAAAGGAAGGCTTGGCAGCCAAATAGAACACCATACTCAGCCAAATAGGACACCATACTCGCACCTACAATGTTG
>JAHUYU010002482.1:0-21977 GCA_030439765.1 Tripidium arundinaceum
TTTATGAAGTTTGACCTTTAATACAAGTTGTAGTTTAAGTTGTGTATAACAATTTGTTTAAAGACCCAAGCCTAAATCCCCCTCTAAGCTTATCAAACAGAGGTCACAAGTTTGAATCAGCTGCTATTTTCAGCCCAGGAAATGAATCTAAGTCATGGAAGCTTTCGGTTGACGTTGCAATATTGACATGTCGCGTTCTCAAGTTTTTGTTAAACAACTAGTTTTGATCCAAAAGTAAGAGTTGGAGTTTTTGACATGAAGAAGGGCTCAGTGAAGTTTGGGATCAGTTTGACCCTGTCTTGACCCTCTAATTTGAATTCAAATAGGTCAAGAACTAAACTTAGTCAGCCCTGCCCTTAACCTCTGTCAGCCGCTGACATTGCCAAATTGGGGCATAATTAGCCACTAATGGAGGACTCTAATGGTCGTGCACCCTTAATAGGGATGGAAGAGCAGCCAGAGAAGAGAAACTTTGCTATAATACCTAGGATCCAAATCTACTGGGAATATGCCAAAAATGGGATCCCAACTTGTCCACTTTCACGCCTGCCAGGTGTCCGATGAAATGGCGTGGCCTTCATGCAGAGCCACCCGCCAAGTGTCCGATGAAATAGTTGTGTGGCCTTCATGCAGAGCCGAGCGCCCCTCCTCCCTGCGCTTGTGCCCCTCTCGCCTCCCCGTGGCTCTCACCCGAATACGGAGCAGAGCGCTGCCTCTGCCCTCTCTCGCGCTCGCCTCGCCCTCTCCCTCACCTTGCGGCCACGTTTGACATAGCCACCGCCCACCATGAGAGCCACGCCGAGCTCCGCTGTACCGCAGCCTCCCCTTGCCTCAGCGCCACCTCCATCTCGGTCGAGCACTCCCTCGTCGTCCCCGTACCATGCCGTGCCATTCGTGCCGCCAACCCGGGCCACTACGCCGCCATAGTGCCGTCTCTAGCGGTGCAGCTGCCGATAGTCAGTGGGCGCATGCGGCCTCGCCGCGGTGGGCCATCCTCGGCTGCACGGCGAGCGCCCACGAGCGTGGTAGGCATCTGGCCAGCCCTAGTGCGGCCCTGCTCTCGCCATCGCTGGCCACGGCCGCCGGAATCGGCCCAGCCCTGGCCAGTCTCTTCTCTCCCCTGCGTCAAATTGAAGGAGAAGGGAAGAAAAGGAAATAGAAACTTCCTTCTGGGTCCAGATGTGAACTTGTGACTCATTGCTACTGTGCAAAAACAGTAGCACAAATGGCGAGTGGATTAGTTAAAGATCCAGGGTTCCCAGTGCAAAAGTCCTTTTCTTTTTCTGTTTAATCTTTTATTTTAGCATATAATCTGGCTTAGAAAAATCTTGCTCGAGATTTTTGCCTATGCTTTTTAGGGTTAAATCATATCTACTGTTATGGTGATCCAATTGCTGTTAAATTTTTGTGGTATGCTTTTCATGTGATGCTTGATCTGTGGTTAAATTTTCAAGTTCATTGGATGCAGTATGACTAAGTTCTTGATTTAACTTGGTTAATGCTTAGTAAATGGTTTATAAATAATAGAAGTGTGTACAATGTAAAATGTGGTTTCACTACCTTTGTGTGATGTTGTTGTGACCTAAGAACACTTAATATGGCCATGTGTTTGCAGAAAATGTTGATATATAGATTTATCTTGCTCTCACATGCTTAATTGCAATTAAAACTTGTTTTCATTGTAATAATTAATTCATACAACCTAAGCATGTAATATCTTTGCAGTAGTCATGTTGTGATAACATCTCTCACCCATAAAAATCTCAGCTCCATACTCTATGTTTGCAACATCACTTAAAAAATTAATATATAGGTTTATACATATAAAGGGTTAGTGAAAACTTGATAGTAAATAAGCATATGAATATTTCTTGTGATGCTTCTAATGCTTGTTGCTTAGTGGAGTGTTGTTGAGCTATGTTAAGTAAGGTTGAAGCTTTTGGAATAGCTTTTATGTGTGCTCTCTTGTTAGGATGACAACTAGTGAGTATGTTGCTTATACAAGCTTCTAATCCTTGCTTTAAATCTTATTTAGGCGTGTGCTTTGTGTTTTAGGAAATGTTTATGTGCTCTTTTGGACCAGCCCAACACACCTTGGGGGCAGGTTGCCTTGGTTCAGGTGTTTGTTTATGTTTGCTAGCTAATAATCGAGTGTCTAGTGAATAGAATTGAAAGATGAACCTCACCATATAAACTCCATGAGTTGAAGTTGTGTTTAGTGTGTTTCTCATGTTAACTACAACTAATATTGATTAATTATGTTCATAGTAGTTGTGAGTTAAGTGGTGAATTTATACCTATGTGATCAAGTGAATGATCTTTTTTTATACATGTCTGTTTTGGCTGCATGTGCAGTTTCTGTTGTGATGATGTTTGCCTGATGAAAAGCACTACAACTCTCTTGTTATCACCAAGAGATGATTCAAAACTTATCTTAGTCAAAAAAGCACAACATTGTAGCACTGTTCAGAACACAAGCTAAACCTGATAGGGTATTTGTAAAACCTATAACTCCTAAACCAGCTGGAATAAAATCATGAAATTTTAGGACAATGAAGATGCGTGAGTTAGCTACAACTTTTGTATTGTTGAGTTTCACAGAAAAGGTCATTTTCATCAGGCAAACATCATCACAACAGAAACTGCACATGCAGCCAAAACAGACATGTATAAAAAAAGATCATTCACTTGATCACATAGGTATAAATTCACCACTTAACTCACAACTACTATGAACATAATTAATCAATATTAGTTGTAGTTAACATGAGAAACACACTAAACACAACTTCAACTCATGGAGTTTATATGGTGAGGTTCATCTTTCAATTCTATTCACTAGACACTCGATTATTAGCTAGCAAACATAAACAAACACCTGAACCAAGGCAACCTGCCCCCAAGGTGTGTTGGGCTGGTCCAAAAGAGCACATAAACATTTCCTAAAACACAAAGCACACGCCTAAATAAGATTTAAAGCAAGGATTAGAAGCTTGTATAAGCAACATACTCACTAGTTGTCATCCTAACAAGAGAGCACACATAAAAGCTATTCCAAAAGCTTCAACCTTACTTAACATAGCTCAACAACACTCCACTAAGCAACAAGCATTAGAAGCATCACAAGAAATATTCATATGCTTATTTACTATCAAGTTTTCACTAACCCTTTATATGTATAAACCTATATATTAATTTTTTAAGTGATGTTGCAAACATAGAGTATGGAGCTGAGATTTTTATGGGTGAGAGATGTTATCACAACATGACTACTGCAAAGATATTACATGCTTAGGTTGTATGAATTAATTATTACAATGAAAACAAGTTTTAATTGCAATTAAGCATGTGAGAGCAAGATAAATCTATATATCAACATTTTCTGCAAACACATGGCCATATTAAGTGTTCTTAGGTCACAACAACATCACACAAAGGTAGTGAAACCACATTTTACATTGTACACACTTCTATTATTTATAAACCATTTACTAAGCATTAACCAAGTTAAATCAAGAACTTAGTCATACTGCATCCAATGAACTTGAAAATTTAACCACAGATCAAGCATCACATGAAAAGCATACCACAAAAATTTAACAGCAATTGGATCACCATAACAGTAGATATGATTTAACCCTAAAAAGCATAGGCAAAAATCTCGAGCAAGATTTTTCTAAGCCAGATTATATGCTAAAATAAAAGATTAAACAGAAAAAGAAAAGGACTTTTGCACTGGGAACCCTGGATCTTTAACTAATCCACTCGCCATTTGTGCTACTGTTTTTGCACAGTAGCAATGAGTCACAAGTTCACATCTGGACCCAGAAGGAAGTTTCTATTTCCTTTTCTTCCCTTCTCCTTCAATTTGACGCAGGGGAGAGAAGAGACTGGCCAGGGCTGGGCCGATTCCGGCGGCCGTGGCCAGCGATGGCGAGAGCAGGGCCGCACTAGGGCTGGCCAGATGCCTACCACGCTCGTGGGCGCTCGCCGTGCAGCCGAGGATGGCCCACCGCGGCGAGGCCGCATGCGCCCACTGACTATCGGCAGCTGCACCGCTAGAGACGGCACTATGGCGGCGTAGTGGCCCGGGTTGGCGGCACGAATGGCACGGCATGGTACGGGGACGACGAGGGAGTGCTCGACCGAGATGGAGGTGGCGCTGAGGCAAGGGGAGGCTGCGGTACAGCGGAGCTCGGCGTGGCTCTCATGGTGGGCGGTGGCTATGTCAAACGTGGCCGCAAGGTGAGGGAGAGGGCGAGGCGAGCGCGAGAGAGGGCAGAGGCAGCGCTCTGCTCCGTATTCGGGTGAGAGCCACGGGGAGGCGAGAGGGGCACAAGCGCAGGGAGGAGGGGCGCTCGGCTCTGCATGAAGGCCACACAACTATTTCATCGGACACTTGGCGGGTGGCTCTGCATGAAGGCCACGCCATTTCATCGGACACCTGGCAGGCGTGAAAGTGGACAAGTTGGGATCCCATTTTTGGCATATTCCCAGTAGATTTGGATCCTAGGTATTATAGCAAAGTTTCTCTTCTCTGGCTGCTCTTCCATCCCTATTAAGGGTGCACGACCATTAGAGTCCTCCATTAGTGGCTAATTATGCCCCAATTTGGCAATGTCAGCGGCTGACAGAGGTTAAGGGCAGGGCTGACTAAGTTTAGTTCTTGACCTATTTGAATTCAAATTAGAGGGTCAAGACAGGGTCAAACTGATCCCAAACTTCACTGAGCCCTTCTTCATGTCAAAAACTCCAACTCTTACTTTTGGATCAAAACTAGTTGTTTAACAAAAACTTGAGAACGCGACATGTCAATATTGCAACGTCAACGAAAGCTTCCATGACTTAGATTCATTTCCTGGGCTGAAAATAGCAGCTGATTCAAACTTGTGACCTCTGTTTGATAAGCTTAGAGGGGGATTTAGGCTTGGGTCTTTAAACAAATTGTTATACACAACTTAAACTACAACTTGTATTAAAGGTCAAACTTCATAACTGTAGCAGAAACTAAAGTTCCACTTTGGTCAAAACAGCATCACGATAAAGCTTAAACTAGGGTTTCAGGTTGATTGAAGCATTTTCGTGGCACTTGATCAACACAAACCCTTCATGACTTTTGTTGTAGAACTAATTTGGAGTTGTTTGAGCAAGGTTGGAAGGTTTGGTTGACATCACATGTCCACATTCACTTAACAAAGCAACCCTAGCAAGGATATAACTTATCCTTCCATGAGACTTTTTGATTCCAAACTTCATGAAACTTTTCCAATGCTCAATAATGGCTTGATACTGAGGTGATGCATATGAAGGAGGCATGTTTAACATTACTTAAGCATATTTTTGAAAAGGGAAACATGAGTAAACAAGTTTTGTCTTTTGTCTCCCAAAAAGTTTAAGTTGGGGCTCATTTTCAGGGAAAAGACTTCAACACATTTGTCACCACTTCCAAGATTGTGAACTAGAGCTCATGATCATCACTTGGCATAACTTACTTGAGTTTTAACTTGTGACTAACACCTGGGGTGTTACAGTGTTGCCGTTGTAACACCCTAGGTGTTAAGCTTGCATTTGTACTTGCATTTCATGAGCATAAGCATCATTCATGCATTCATGATCACAAGCATATGTTGATGTCCTGAATCAATTCCATGGTTGCTCTATGTGATGCTTGTTTTCATATGTGATTTCAAATGTCCATGTTGATAATACAAGTGCTTGATGTTTGATCACCTAAGTAACCTAGAGCAACATAAGATCACAAAAGGATTAGGGTTTGTGTTCATCATTTAGTCAAAATATGCTTCCAAGTGTTTGATTCATGTTTTAAGTCCTTTTAATGATGATGTTTTGACTAGAATAAAACTATAGATTATGTACCCTTTCTGAGGTTTGACCCTAAATAAAAGTTGTAATTTAGTTTGAGATCTTCAAACTTTGTTTAAGGAACCAGAGCTAAATCAACATCTAACCTATCCAAACAGTGACCACAAGTTTGATCACAGTGTTGTTTTAACCTTCCAAAATTTTTCTAAGTCTTTGAATAACAGTTGTTTAGTTCAATGTTTGAGAATTTATTTAATCAATTTTCATAAATAAAAATTTGTGCAACTTTGACACAATTTCATAGTGTAAAGTTTGAACTTTGTTAATGCACCTTTGTTTATGATGTTGGAATAGTAATTGACCCCTAATAAATTGCTCAAAGTAGCTAATCAACTCTATTTTGTGACTCTGATTTTGAATTCAGTTTTCAGTTTCATGTACCTGTTTCAAAATTTTAAATCCTTCAGACTACTGAGTTTTTGCTATTGCTCCTTAAAGCATTGTTGGAGATCTCATGTAGCTCTACAATTTTTGTTAATGGACTTCGAGCTATGGATGAATGGATTGAGAGAAAGAAAGGGATAAAGTAGCTCTGTCAGGCAGCTACAGTGCCGCCCGACAGTAGACTGCTCTACTGTTTCACCGCCGAGGGACGTCAACGACCTTTTCACTGTTTTGGCGTTTGAGCCATGCCACCACCGTGAACAAGAGCCGAGCCGCGCTAGCAAATTTGGAGAACCATCGCCCGTGCCCTCATAACGTTTCGATGTCGGCCAATTTCGTTTCCTCTTCCTTGCTTTGCCGCCGACCACCTTCTGTCCGTCGGCTCGATTCGCCGTCCACCGTCCATCCTCGCTCGATTCCTTGCACTAGCAGCTGCGCCATGAACCCCTCTCCTATCCCCACCTAGCCGCGCCATGCTTCGTCTTGAGGTGAGGGCCTTTGGGCCGGTTTTTGTCCCGGTGAACGCCATGGCCACCGAATGTGCGCTCGCACGCAGCCGGCCTCTGTCGAGCCTTCTCCGCCTAGTCTCTCTCTTGTTTAGTCTTCGCCCTAAGTCATTGAAGTTAGCGCCGAAGCCCCTTTGCTCTCTACCGTCGTTGCCTCACCAGAACAAGCCTTGCCACCACCGTGCTTTGGGCGCCGCGTCGCCCTGCGCGCGACCAAGCCTTGCCGCCACCTCCCTAGGCCCCAAACCATAGCCCTAGAACCACCCCGAGCCCCTAAGGCCGTCCCTGTGCTGCGCCGGCCACCTCCTTCACCGAAGCCGGCGAAATTGCCGCTGCTGTCTGAGCCCACCGTCGTCGAGCCGCCGTCCGCGCCGCCGCCGTAGCTAGGGCTCACCACCGGCCACGTAACCTGCACCGACCGATGCAGGAGACCGAGCCCAATCCATCTGTGCCGGCCTCGCTGCCGACCGGAAATCGCAAGTCAAAGCGCCGCCCTTGCCTCTGTCCCTGTGACAGGTGGGGCTGAGTTGACCGTGGGCCCCGTGCATCAACCAGTCTGGGTACACTGAGCCGGGTACACTTAGCTGCGAATAGGGTGTGGTTTTGTTTGTTTTTCTGTTTTTCTTTTCCAGAAAATAAATCAAACTTCAAAAATTTATATCTTGAGTTAGGAAAGTCCAAAAATGGTGAATCAAATTTTGTTAGCTTTGTCTTTCAGTGCTCTAAATGTTAGAATCATAAAGTTTGCTGTTTGACAACTTTTTGCATGCAGTACCATTTATCTAAGTTAAATGCTTGTTTAAGTTATAAAATGCATAAGTGAAGCTATGTATGTCCAAAAATTGTGAAACCAAGTTTGTTAGCTTTGTTTTGATGTGATCTAGCTAAGAAAAATGTAAAACCTGCTGTTTGGCCAACTTTCATGTGATGTATTGTTTTTCTTAAGAAATTGCATGTTTAACTTGCCTTCTTAGTATCCTATGCTATATATGTTTAATAGTTATGAAATCTCTACAATGTGCTAGTTAAAGTGAATATGAGCTGCTGTATTTTTCTAGGTACCAGAATTATACAGCAGATAGTAGTTTCTTAATTTCCCATACATGTTACTTTTTGCATGCCTAGCTTTTATCTTTTTGTGGTAATTGGTTGGTTAAATATACTATGATGTTTTATGAAATCTTGTTGATGTGCTAAACATACCTAGAACTAATATGCTAAAGGTGAATTAAAATCTTTGCCTTCTCTACCGAAGAAAAGATATGCACCTAATCGGTAAAAGATTTAATTTTGAGCAACACCTTGCTACCCTTATGTTGCTTATTCTAAACTTGTTCCTATGTTATTAGGACTGCGTGAATGCATTTTTGTTCCCACAACATGATATCACTATCTTGCATCTTTTTATGCATTCCCTTTATTTATGCACCATTTGCATACATATAGGATTAGAGGAGGAAGTTCTAGTAGAGTACGTAATCGTCGAGGAGGAGAGCCCTTAGGAGTTGCCACCCGAAGGCGAAGGATAGGCCCCTGAATCACTTCCGGAGTGCCTGAACCATGGACCCTCCACTTTCCGCCGAGGCAAGCCCCGGACATCCCACTTTTCTCCTATCTCTGTTTTTAAACACTCTTGAGTAATGTTAGGCTTTAGTTTGTGCATTAAGTTGGTAGGCGATGATTGAAAACCATTGATGCATATCCTACCTTGTCCAGAAAAACTTATCACCCTCTCTAACTAGAAACAAGTTGCTCTAAGCTTAGTTATGCTTAGAACGGTAGAAGTCAGGTGATTTCTTGTCACCTGTGAGATATAGGTGGATACTTTCCTCTTCAAGAACCTGTGAATCATATGGAGATTGATAACTGGCGACCGGGCGGGATCCGGTGTTACTGTGGTTGTTGTTGGGCAGACTTGGCCTGTCTTTGATCCCGCCTGTGTCGATTAAGGACTACTTCGTTGTCTAGACCTTGGTTGAGATTGAACGTACCTTCACATAACGGCCGGATAACTCGTTCTGACTGTGAAGCCAAGTACCTCATTCGGAGTGAGACACTTGGACTGTGGATCGCATCATGGGGAGGAGAGCACGATGCGGAGGGGCGAGGAATTGACCAGGTTTGCAGGTATGGCCTGAGCATCCTGGCGTCAGTCGTCCCCCGGGTCTTGCGGCTCAGTCCAAACTCATCTCCGAATAGAGTGAATGATGACTCGCGCAAGTGACGCTAGCTCGTGGGGGTGTGTGATACGGGCTTTACCCAGCTGGATGTAATCGATTCGAATCGCCGTCTCTCTCGGTCAGTGAGAAACTTGGTCACTGTCCAGCAGCCGTAGTAAATACTTGGAACATGATGTTGTCAGGTGGAAATTTAATTTGGTTACTATGATGCTCTCTTTAATCAAGTGTGTGATGCAGGATAGTGCTAGTGTAGCTTTAAATAGCTCATCGATAATTTTGCAGCTAACTTGAAAGTAAGGATTACTTTAGTAAGCTCTTTTGGCAAAGGATGCCCAACAACAACCACAGTAACACCGGATCCCGCCCGGTCGCCAGTTATCAATCTCCATATGATTCACAGGTTCTTGAAGAGGAAAGTATCCACCTATATCTCACAGGTGACAAGAAATCACCTGACTTCTACCGTTCTAAGCATAACTAAGCTTAGAGCAACTTGTTTCTAGTTAGAGAGGGTGATAAGTTTTTCTGGACAAGGTAGGATATGCATCAATGGTTTTCAATCATCGCCTACCAACTTAATGCACAAACTAAAGCCTAACATTACTCAAGAGTGTTTAAAAACAGAGATAGGAGAAAAGTGGGATGTCCGGGGCTTGCCTCGGCGGAAAGTGGAGGGTCCATGGTTCAGGCACTCCGGAAGTGATTCAGGGGCCTATCCTTCGCCTTCGGGTGGCAACTCCTAAGGGCTCTCCTCCTCGACGATTACGTACTCTACTAGAACTTCCTCCTCTAATCCTATATGTATGCAAATGGTGCATAAATAAAGGGAATGCATAAAAAGATGCAAGATAGTGATATCATGTTGTGGGAACAAAAATGCATTCACGCAGTCCTAATAACATAGGAACAAGTTTAGAATAAGCAACATAAGGGTAGCAAGGTGTTGCTCAAAATTAAATCTTTTACCGATTAGGTGCATATCTTTTCTTCGGTAGAGAAGGCAAAGATTTTAATTCACCTTTAGCATATTAGTTCTAGGTATGTTTAGCACATCAACAAGATTTCATAAAACATCATAGTATATTTAACCAACCAATTACCACAAAAAGATAAAAGCTAGGCATGCAAAAAGTAACATGTATGGGAAATTAAGAAACTACTATCTGCTGTATAATTCTGGTACCTAGAAAAATACAGCAGCTCATATTCACTTTAACTAGCACATTGTAGAGATTTCATAACTATTAAACATATATAGCATAGGATACTAAGAAGGCAAGTTAAACATGCAATTTCTTAAGAAAAACAATACATCACATGAAAGTTGGCCAAACAGCAGGTTTTACATTTTTCTTAGCTAGATCACATCAAAACAAAGCTAACAAACTTGGTTTCACAATTTTTGGACATACATAGCTTCACTTATGCATTTTATAACTTAAACAAGCATTTAACTTAGATAAATGGTACTGCATGCAAAAAGTTGTCAAACAGCAAACTTTATGATTCTAACATTTAGAGCACTGAAAGACAAAGCTAACAAAATTTGATTCACCATTTTTGGACTTTCCTAACTCAAGATATAAATTTTTGAAGTTTGATTTATTTTCTGGAAAAGAAAAACAGAAAAACAAACAAAACCACACCCTATTCGCAGCTAAGTGTACCCGGCTCAGTGTACCCAGACTGGTTGATGCACGGGGCCCACGGTCAACTCAGCCCCACCTGTCACAGGGACAGAGGCAAGGGCGGCGCTTTGACTTGCGATTTCCGGTCGGCAGCGAGGCCGGCACAGATGGATTGGGCTCGGTCTCCTGCATCGGTCGGTGCAGGTTACGTGGCCGGTGGTGAGCCCTAGCTACGGCGGCGGCGCGGACGGCGGCTCGACGACGGTGGGCTCAGACAGCAGCGGCAATTTCGCCGGCTTCGGTGAAGGAGGTGGCCGGCGCAGCACAGGGACGGCCTTAGGGGCTCGGGGTGGTTCTAGGGCTATGGTTTGGGGCCTAGGGAGGTGGCGGCAAGGCTTGGTCGCGCGCAGGGCGACGCGGCGCCCAAAGCACGGTGGTGGCAAGGCTTGTTCTGGTGAGGCAACGACGGTAGAGAGCAAAGGGGCTTCGGCGCTAACTTCAATGACTTAGGGCGAAGACTAAACAAGAGAGAGACTAGGCGGAGAAGGCTCGACAGAGGCCGGCTGCGTGCGAGCGCACATTCGGTGGCCATGGCGTTCACCGGGACAAAAACCGGCCCAAAGGCCCTCACCTCAAGACGAAGCATGGCGCGGCTAGGTGGGGATAGGAGAGGGGTTCATGGCGCAGCTGCTAGTGCAAGGAATCGAGCGAGGATGGACGGTGGACGGCGAATCGAGCCGACGGACAGAAGGTGGTCGGCGGCAAAGCAAGGAAGAGGAAACGAAATTGGCCGACATCGAAACGTTATGAGGGCACGGGCGATGGTTCTCCAAATTTGCTAGCGCGGCTCGGCTCTTGTTCACGGTGGTGGCATGGCTCAAACGCCAAAACAGTGAAAAGGTCGTTGACGTCCCTCGGCGGTGAAACAGTAGAGCAGTCTACTGTCGGGCGGCACTGTAGCTGCCTGACAGAGCTACTTTATCCCTTTCTTTCTCTCAATCCATTCATCCATAGCTCGAAGTCCATTAACAAAAATTGTAGAGCTACATGAGATCTCCAACAATGCTTTAAGGAGCAATAGCAAAAACTCAGTAGTCTGAAGGATTTAAAATTTTGAAAACAGGTACATGAAACTGAAAACTGAATTCAAAATCAGAGTCACAAAATAGAGTTGATTAGCTACTTTGAGCAATTTATTAGGGGTCAATTACTATTCCAACATCATAAACAAAGGTGCATTAACAAAGTTCAAACTTTACACTATGAAATTGTGTCAAAGTTGCACAAATTTTTATTTATGAAAATTGATTAAATAAATTCTCAAACATTGAACTAAACAACTGTTATTCAAAGACTTAGAAAAATTTTGGAAGGTTAAAACAACACTGTGATCAAACTTGTGGTCACTGTTTGGATAGGTTAGATGTTGATTTAGCTCTGGTTCCTTAAACAAAGTTTGAAGATCTCAAACTAAATTACAACTTTTATTTAGGGTCAAACCTCAGAAAGGGTACATAATCTATAGTTTTATTCTAGTCAAAACATCATCATTAAAAGGACTTAAAACATGAATCAAACACTTGGAAGCATATTTTGACTAAATGATGAACACAAACCCTAATCCTTTTGTGATCTTATGTTGCTCTAGGTTACTTAGGTGATCAAACATCAAGCACTTGTATTATCAACATGGACATTTGAAATCACATATGAAAACAAGCATCACATAGAGCAACCATGGAATTGATTCAGGACATCAACATATGCTTGTGATCATGAATGCATGAATGATGCTTATGCTCATGAAATGCAAGTACAAATGCAAGCTTAACACCTAGGGTGTTACAACGGCAACACTGTAACACCCCAGGTGTTAGTCACAAGTTAAAACTCAAGTAAGTTATGCCAAGTGATGATCATGAGCTCTAGTTCACAATCTTGGAAGTGGTGACAAATGTGTTGAAGTCTTTTCCCTGAAAATGAGCCCCAACTTAAACTTTTTGGGAGACAAAAGACAAAACTTGTTTACTCATGTTTCCCTTTTCAAAATATGCTTAAGTAATGTTAAACATGCCTCCTTCATATGCATCACCTCAGTATCAAGCCATTATTGAGCATTGGAAAAGTTTCATGAAGTTTGGAATCAAAAAGTCTCATGGAAGGATAAGTTATATCCTTGCTAGGGTTGCTTTGTTAAGTGAATGTGGACATGTGATGTCAACCAAACCTTCCAACCTTGCTCAAACAACTCCAAATTAGTTCTACAACAAAAGTCATGAAGGGTTTGTGTTGATCAAGTGCCACGAAAATGCTTCAATCAACCTGAAACCCTAGTTTAAGCTTTATCGTGATGCTGTTTTGACCAAAGTGGAACTTTAGTTTCTGCTACAGTTATGAAGTTTGACCTTTAATACAAGTTGTAGTTTAAGTTGTGTATAACAATTTGTTTAAAGACCCAAGCCTAAATCCCCCTCTAAGCTTATCAAACAGAGGTCACAAGTTTGAATCAGCTGCTATTTTCAGCCCAGGAAATGAATCTAAGTCATGGAAGCTTTCGTTGACGTTGCAATATTGACATGTCGCGTTCTCAAGTTTTTGTTAAACAACTAGTTTTGATCCAAAAGTAAGAGTTGGAGTTTTTGACATGAAGAAGGGCTCAGTGAAGTTTGGGATCAGTTTGACCCTGTCTTGACCCTCTAATTTGAATTCAAATAGGTCAAGAACTAAACTTAGTCAGCCCTGCCCTTAACCTCTGTCAGCCGCTGACATTGCCAAATTGGGGCATAATTAGCCACTAATGGAGGACTCTAATGGTCGTGCACCCTTAATAGGGATGGAAGAGCAGCCAGAGAAGAGAAACTTTGCTATAATACCTAGGATCCAAATCTACTGGGAATATGCCAAAAATGGGATCCCAACTTGTCCACTTTCACGCCTGCCAGGTGTCCGATGAAATGGCGTGGCCTTCATGCAGAGCCACCCGCCAAGTGTCCGATGAAATAGTTGTGTGGCCTTCATGCAGAGCCGAGCGCCCCTCCTCCCTGCGCTTGTGCCCCTCTCGCCTCCCCGTGGCTCTCACCCGAATACGGAGCAGAGCGCTGCCTCTGCCCTCTCTCGCGCTCGCCTCGCCCTCTCCCTCACCTTGCGGCCACGTTTGACATAGCCACCGCCCACCATGAGAGCCACGCCGAGCTCCGCTGTACCGCAGCCTCCCCTTGCCTCAGCGCCACCTCCATCTCGGTCGAGCACTCCCTCGTCGTCCCCGTACCATGCCGTGCCATTCGTGCCGCCAACCCGGGCCACTACGCCGCCATAGTGCCGTCTCTAGCGGTGCAGCTGCCGATAGTCAGTGGGCGCATGCGGCCTCGCCGCGGTGGGCCATCCTCGGCTGCACGGCGAGCGCCCACGAGCGTGGTAGGCATCTGGCCAGCCCTAGTGCGGCCCTGCTCTCGCCATCGCTGGCCACGGCCGCCGGAATCGGCCCAGCCCTGGCCAGTCTCTTCTCTCCCCTGCGTCAAATTGAAGGAGAAGGGAAGAAAAGGAAATAGAAACTTCCTTCTGGGTCCAGATGTGAACTTGTGACTCATTGCTACTGTGCAAAAACAGTAGCACAAATGGCGAGTGGATTAGTTAAAGATCCAGGGTTCCCAGTGCAAAAGTCCTTTTCTTTTTCTGTTTAATCTTTTATTTTAGCATATAATCTGGCTTAGAAAAATCTTGCTCGAGATTTTTGCCTATGCTTTTTAGGGTTAAATCATATCTACTGTTATGGTGATCCAATTGCTGTTAAATTTTTGTGGTATGCTTTTCATGTGATGCTTGATCTGTGGTTAAATTTTCAAGTTCATTGGATGCAGTATGACTAAGTTCTTGATTTAACCCTAAAAAGCATAGGCAAAAATCTCGAGCAAGATTTTTCTAAGCCAGATTATATGCTAAAATAAAAGATTAAACAGAAAAAGAAAAGGACTTTTGCACTGGGAACCCTGGATCTTTAACTAATCCACTCGCCATTTGTGCTACTGTTTTTGCACAGTAGCAATGAGTCACAAGTTCACATCTGGACCCAGAAGGAAGTTTCTATTTCCTTTTCTTCCCTTCTCCTTCAATTTGACGCAGGGGAGAGAAGAGACTGGCCAGGGCTGGGCCGATTCCGGCGGCCGTGGCCAGCGATGGCGAGAGCAGGGCCGCACTAGGGCTGGCCAGATGCCTACCACGCTCGTGGGCGCTCGCCGTGCAGCCGAGGATGGCCCACCGCGGCGAGGCCGCATGCGCCCACTGACTATCGGCAGCTGCACCGCTAGAGACGGCACTATGGCGGCGTAGTGGCCCGGGTTGGCGGCACGAATGGCACGGCATGGTACGGGGACGACGAGGGAGTGCTCGACCGAGATGGAGGTGGCGCTGAGGCAAGGGGAGGCTGCGGTACAGCGGAGCTCGGCGTGGCTCTCATGGTGGGCGGTGGCTATGTCAAACGTGGCCGCAAGGTGAGGGAGAGGGCGAGGCGAGCGCGAGAGAGGGCAGAGGCAGCGCTCTGCTCCGTATTCGGGTGAGAGCCACGGGGAGGCGAGAGGGGCACAAGCGCAGGGAGGAGGGGCGCTCGGCTCTGCATGAAGGCCACACAACTATTTCATCGGACACTTGGCGGGTGGCTCTGCATGAAGGCCACGCCATTTCATCGGACACCTGGCAGGCGTGAAAGTGGACAAGTTGGGATCCCATTTTTGGCATATTCCCAGTAGATTTGGATCCTAGGTATTATAGCAAAGTTTCTCTTCTCTGGCTGCTCTTCCATCCCTATTAAGGGTGCACGACCATTAGAGTCCTCCATTAGTGGCTAATTATGCCCCAATTTGGCAATGTCAGCGGCTGACAGAGGTTAAGGGCAGGGCTGACTAAGTTTAGTTCTTGACCTATTTGAATTCAAATTAGAGGGTCAAGACAGGGTCAAACTGATCCCAAACTTCACTGAGCCCTTCTTCATGTCAAAAACTCCAACTCTTACTTTTGGATCAAAACTAGTTGTTTAACAAAAACTTGAGAACGCGACATGTCAATATTGCAACGTCAACGAAAGCTTCCATGACTTAGATTCATTTCCTGGGCTGAAAATAGCAGCTGATTCAAACTTGTGACCTCTGTTTGATAAGCTTAGAGGGGGATTTAGGCTTGGGTCTTTAAACAAATTGTTATACACAACTTAAACTACAACTTGTATTAAAGGTCAAACTTCATAACTGTAGCAGAAACTAAAGTTCCACTTTGGTCAAAACAGCATCACGATAAAGCTTAAACTAGGGTTTCAGGTTGATTGAAGCATTTTCGTGGCACTTGATCAACACAAACCCTTCATGACTTTTGTTGTAGAACTAATTTGGAGTTGTTTGAGCAAGGTTGGAAGGTTTGGTTGACATCACATGTCCACATTCACTTAACAAAGCAACCCTAGCAAGGATATAACTTATCCTTCCATGAGACTTTTGATTCCAAACTTCATGAAACTTTTCCAATGCTCAATAATGGCTTGATACTGAGGTGATGCATATGAAGGAGGCATGTTTAACATTACTTAAGCATATTTTTGAAAAGGGAAACATGAGTAAACAAGTTTTGTCTTTTGTCTCCCAAAAAGTTTAAGTTGGGGCTCATTTTCAGGGAAAAGACTTCAACACATTTGTCACCACTTCCAAGATTGTGAACTAGAGCTCATGATCATCACTTGGCATAACTTACTTGAGTTTTAACTTGTGACTAACACCTGGGGTGTTACAGTGTTGCCGTTGTAACACCCTAGGTGTTAAGCTTGCATTTGTACTTGCATTTCATGAGCATAAGCATCATTCATGCATTCATGATCACAAGCATATGTTGATGTCCTGAATCAATTCCATGGTTGCTCTATGTGATGCTTGTTTTCATATGTGATTTCAAATGTCCATGTTGATAATACAAGTGCTTGATGTTTGATCACCTAAGTAACCTAGAGCAACATAAGATCACAAAAGGATTAGGGTTTGTGTTCATCATTTAGTCAAAATATGCTTCCAAGTGTTTGATTCATGTTTTAAGTCCTTTTAATGATGATGTTTTGACTAGAATAAAACTATAGATTATGTACCCTTTCTGAGGTTTGACCCTAAATAAAAGTTGTAATTTAGTTTGAGATCTTCAAACTTTGTTTAAGGAACCAGAGCTAAATCAACATCTAACCTATCCAAACAGTGACCACAAGTTTGATCACAGTGTTGTTTTAACCTTCCAAAATTTTTCTAAGTCTTTGAATAACAGTTGTTTAGTTCAATGTTTGAGAATTTATTTAATCAATTTTCATAAATAAAAATTTGTGCAACTTTGACACAATTTCATAGTGTAAAGTTTGAACTTTGTTAATGCACCTTTGTTTATGATGTTGGAATAGTAATTGACCCCTAATAAATTGCTCAAAGTAGCTAATCAACTCTATTTTGTGACTCTGATTTTGAATTCAGTTTTCAGTTTCATGTACCTGTTTTCAAAATTTTAAATCCTTCAGACTACTGAGTTTTTGCTATTGCTCCTTAAAGCATTGTTGGAGATCTCATGTAGCTCTACAATTTTTGTTAATGGACTTCGAGCTATGGATGAATGGATTGAGAGAAAGAAAGGGATAAAGTAGCTCTGTCAGGCAGCTACAGTGCCGCCCGACAGTAGACTGCTCTACTGTTTCACCGCCGAGGGACGTCAACGACCTTTTCACTGTTTTGGCGTTTGAGCCATGCCACCACCGTGAACAAGAGCCGAGCCGCGCTAGCAAATTTGGAGAACCATCGCCCGTGCCCTCATAACGTTTCGATGTCGGCCAATTTCGTTTCCTCTTCCTTGCTTTGCCGCCGACCACCTTCTGTCCGTCGGCTCGATTCGCCGTCCACCGTCCATCCTCGCTCGATTCCTTGCACTAGCAGCTGCGCCATGAACCCCTCTCCTATCCCCACCTAGCCGCGCCATGCTTCGTCTTGAGGTGAGGGCCTTTGGGCCGGTTTTTGTCCCGGTGAACGCCATGGCCACCGAATGTGCGCTCGCACGCAGCCGGCCTCTGTCGAGCCTTCTCCGCCTAGTCTCTCTCTTGTTTAGTCTTCGCCCTAAGTCATTGAAGTTAGCGCCGAAGCCCCTTTGCTCTCTACCGTCGTTGCCTCACCAGAACAAGCCTTGCCACCACCGTGCTTTGGGCGCCGCGTCGCCCTGCGCGCGACCAAGCCTTGCCGCCACCTCCCTAGGCCCCAAACCATAGCCCTAGAACCACCCCGAGCCCCTAAGGCCGTCCCTGTGCTGCGCCGGCCACCTCCTTCACCGAAGCCGGCGAAATTGCCGCTGCTGTCTGAGCCCACCGTCGTCGAGCCGCCGTCCGCGCCGCCGCCGTAGCTAGGGCTCACCACCGGCCACGTAACCTGCACCGACCGATGCAGGAGACCGAGCCCAATCCATCTGTGCCGGCCTCGCTGCCGACCGGAAATCGCAAGTCAAAGCGCCGCCCTTGCCTCTGTCCCTGTGACAGGTGGGGCTGAGTTGACCGTGGGCCCCGTGCATCAACCAGTCTGGGTACACTGAGCCGGGTACACTTAGCTGCGAATAGGGTGTGGTTTTGTTTGTTTTTCTGTTTTTCTTTTCCAGAAAATAAATCAAACTTCAAAAATTTATATCTTGAGTTAGGAAAGTCCAAAAATGGTGAATTTATACCTATGTGATCAAGTGAATGATCTTTTTTTATACATGTCTGTTTTGGCTGCATGTGCAGTTTCTGTTGTGATGATGTTTGCCTGATGAAAATGACCTTTTCTGTGAAACTCAACAATACAAAAGTTGTAGCTAACTCACGCATCTTCATTGTCCTAAAATTTCATGATTTTATTCCAGCTGGTTTAGGAGTTATAGGTTTTACAAATACCCTATCAGGTTTAGCTTGTGTTCTGAACAGTGCTACAATGTTGTGCTTTTTTGACTAAGATAAGTTTTGAATCATCTCTTGGTGATAACAAGAGAGTTGTAGTGCTTTTCATCAGATTTCCAAAATGTTAAAGAATACAACTTTTGGTGAACTAAAACTCCAGATATAGATGCCTAAATTTTAATGCCAGATTCTATCCAAGTCTGGATAGAAATGCTTCTTTATAGTTTTTTGCCTTGTTAACTGTTGAATCATCTAAAGATGATAATTATAAAGTTGTAGACAATTTCATATGATTTCCAGAAAGTCCAAGAACACCTTTGTTGGATGTCTAGATCTCCAGTTATGACTAAAACAATTTCCTACTGTGCTGCTGTCCAGAATCTATGTTGTACCTAAAGTTGATTGCTTTCTCTTTACATTGCTTTGTGTGTGTTTGTTAATGTTAGCTCATGACACTACTATAATTAACTTGATCTACCTGAGGTATCTTATAAATGTGTTATATAATTTTGGTCAAACAACTAATAAATGGTCACATGCAGGTTGCCACAAAATGATCTTGATGCATAACTTGCTAGAACCTTAATCATGTTGGTGTGTGATTAGCTTGTGCTAGATGATTGCCATGTAATAGCTTAACTTAAATTGTCTTGTGAGTGAATGTTTGGTGTTTCCTTTATTGCTATCTTAGTATGATAAGTTTGTGTGGTGTTTAGTTAATCAACTCTTGGTGCTTATGTCTATTTGGTGTGACCTCATACTTGTCTTGTACTGCCCTTCCTTCTTGTTCATGCACTTGGATCGTTTGCATATTATTAGGTACGCTAGATGAACCACACGAAGGACTAAAGGACGTGATGTTGGAGCCGAGCCAGAAAATGGTGTACTGGTGGACCGATCTAGAAGATGGAAGGATGGACCGGACTGGGCACCAGGACGGGAGATGCTAGTCGAATCGGAGAGAAGCTAACTAAACTGACATTGTGTCGAACCCCAGGCAAGTCCCGGAGCATTCTAAGCCTCCTACCCTGTCTTTTTACAAATGCACTTGAGTCTATCTTTTTGTATTGTGCATTAAGTTATAGGAGTTGGATGAAACCGTTGCTGCATGACTTACCTTGTCCACCAAATATCTATACCTGCACCCTTACTAGTATGTGTAGGTCGTTTTATGCTTAGCCATGCTTAGATCGGTAGAAGTCAGGTGATTGTTGTCACCTGTGAGATATAGGTGGCTACTCTGACACAGTTGGCTATATTTGCTAACGTGGAAAAGAACCATGTGATAATGAATAACTGGAGATCGGGCGAGATCCAGTATGTTGTTGATGGTTGTAGGCTTGGCCTGTTTCTTGATCTCGCCTGTGTCGGTTAAGGACCGTACCATTGTCTGGACCTTGGTTGAGATTGAACGTACCTTCATATAACGGCTGGATAACTCGTTCCAACCGTGAAGCCCAGTACACTGCAATTCCTTATACTGGGTGACCAGGTGTACTTTTGTTATAGATTTCTCTATTGGATTCTCTCTCTTTTTTCTATGTTGGGGTGGGGGGGGGGATGGATTTCTACTATTTCATTTTTTATTGTAGTATGTCTAGTGAGGATTACTATGGAGGGCAAAAGGAACCTTCAACTAGCAATACTAAGATTCGCATTTTGTAATTATTATATATTATTACATATCTTCTATCATTTCCTTATAATCCATGTTGTTCCGTTTATTATTTCAGTTCCGTACCGACACATTTCATCTGTGAACTTTATTTGACCAGCATAACTGTTTCTTTGTGAAGTACTATGGGTAGACTGAGACATCCTCAAAAACTTTTAGGGAAACTCCTCAGTGGGTTAGATGTTACTTCATATTCCCTTCACAATCGTTTTCAACTTTAATTTATGATAAAGTCTCTATACTAGTGCATAAGTCTATTGGTTCAACTTCACCACATTTGTGACGACAGTGGCGCTTACCTATCTTACCACTTGTAGTCACAAATAGTTCCTTCGTCCCTGAATTATAGAGTTGGCTTGAGTCAGACATTTTTTTATATTTTTGACCGGTTTATAGAAAAGAGCACAAATATATATGACACCAACTTGACAGATTATGAATTTTTTTTATATTGTATCTCATGATACTAATTTGATATCATAAATCTTGTCGCCCTTTTCTATAAATTTGGTCAAACTTAAAAGAATTGATTTAAGAAAACTAAAGGCATTGATTCATTTAGGAATGGAGAATGTAAGTTACAATTTGGGGTTATCTGTAGTGTCATGGGTTCGTAACCGCGGCAAGCATCGTGTTGGTCGTCAGATGTCGGAAGTGTGGGTCTCCGGTGGCTCGGGTATTCAAGAACACAAGAGAGACACGGCGATTTATCCTAGTTCGGGCTATCGAGGCCTTATGTCCAGCAGTGAGGTGTTCTTCGTATTCGGGAGCACCCAAATCAGGGGGTTACAATGAGAGTTTGGCAGGGGATCGCTCGGTGCTATCCTACAGCTCGTCGGCGGTGAGGTTTCGTCCCAGCGAGTAAAGGAATCGGCCCTCTCTCTTGCTTGGTTGCCGGCGGTGGAACGCTCTCTCGGCCGGTGGTTCTCCTGTCCAATCGGCATCTGAGTGTCCAATATGTCGGATGAGGTTTCTAGGATTCGCTCTCCCCTCTCTGGAAGCCGACCCTCCCCTTATATACCAAGGAAGGTCGGGTACAAGTCAGTTTAGGGGTTTCGGTCTATGGTCTTCGTGCACCGGGAGTAGGAGGGTGCTTGTGACAGAACCACCCAATTTATACAAGATTAAGTACAGCTGCCCCCGCTTAAGATGTTGGCACGCACACACTTTCACTTATATAAACCCGGTAGTCCGTCGAGTGTCACGAATGACCTCGATAAATCCACATCACAACCAAGATCATACTCGATTAAGCAAATACACATCATGTACCAGGAGTTTGCAGTGAAAATAATATTACAATTGAGTTCACAAATACTTAATACAATATCAAGTTCAAATCTAATTATAGGAGACAACATAGCTTTGAATTGCTTACAATAACATAAGTTTGAAATACATTGCTAGCTTAAATAACATTCTCCAACAAAAGCATATATGAGAAATATATACGGAGCAGCTGAGCCCATCGGCACTTAGTCACCACCTTCAGCAGGCCGAGAAGGAACTTCACCTGCAACAGGGTGGGATAAAACCCTGAGTACTCGAATGTACTCAGCTAGACTTACCCGACAGGAGAGAAATAAAAAGACTCTAAGGATATGCAAGGCTTATTTGGTGGAGCTAGCTGGATAGCATAACTTTGCACATACGTTCTTACTTTCAATATTTCTATCAATATTTTAGCATCAAGTTTAGTGAAGCTAATTATAGGTAAGTTTGCATCTATCATGAAGCAATCACTTGATTAACATTAATAAACATCACAGTAGTAACCATATCCAATTGATCATAATA
>JAHUYU010002492.1:0-21435 GCA_030439765.1 Tripidium arundinaceum
TCCAGATTATGATTACCCACAAGTAGCTGTAGCAGCACCGGGACTGATGATGCTGCGAGCTTCTCTATCAGGAGGTTTAGGACTCCTGATGGACAGCATATTCTGCATCTGAACGCTGTCAGCCTCTCTCCTTTTCAAGCTCAGGGAGCCTTCGATGATCAGCTTCCCGGAGCCAAAGGCGGAGGGCAATGCCGAAGGCGAAGACGAAGTCGAAGATGAAGGCGAATCGGCAGCCTCCATGTCGTCGAAGCTGAGAGACCGGATGAACAGCCGCCCCATGTTGTCCTCCACTGCTGGCAGGTAGTCGAGGTAGAGAAGCCTGAGACTGCTGTTTCAAAATGGTCCCGGGCAAGAATGAGGGCTGCCAAGGTACCAATTGTATTCTTCTGTTCAGATATATTATATCATCATAACTTCAGCAATCAGCATTATGAATCTTGTACAGGGCAATACATGTCTGAACTACAGCGTTACCAACTTTGTATCAGCAGTTTTCTTTTCTTGGAATATACTGCATTCCTGACAGAGGTGTAGTGTTGCTGTCGCATTTAGGTTGGCAAAGGTCTCTCCAAGGATGAAAAGGCCCAGAAACTTGCGCTGCAGCACTGGCTCGAGGCGGTATGTTATGTACCAAGAATATAAATGTCACCATAAGTATAATGCTAGTCAGATTATGCTGCTGAGGGCTGAGCAATCAAAAACTGCATTTTGAGCCATTTCTGATTGTCAGATTGACCCTCGACATCGGTACGGCCACAACCTGCACTTCTACTACCACCGCTGGCTCCACTGCCAGAGCAAGCAGCCATTCTTCTATTGGTACACACACAGCAGAAGTGCACTAGTCATGTGTCCGAACCAATGAACAACATAGTTATCGAGTACTCACGGTTCTGTAATTCTTTGGACAGGTTGGATGTAGGAGAAGGAAAGATGTCAACTTAGAGGAACATTGCTCTAGATGGAAGTTGCACAAGCAATGTATCAAGTACCTTGGCCCTGTAAGTTTCACTGTTTGTCCCTCCTCTGATTTAAATAAATGAAAAAAAAACATTCAGGCCCGTTAACCAAATATGTCGTCGCGTGCTCGTGCAGAAAGAAAGGGAAAATTATGAAGTGATAGTCGAGGATAAGAGGCTGATGTACAAGCTGAGCCGTCAGATAGTCGACACGACTGGAAGCGCCAAGGGGACCAAGTGGATCTTTGTGCTCAGTACATGCAAGACTCTTTACATAGGCCAGGTGAATGATGATTCCCTGACACGTTCGAACGGAATTCTTTTGAACACTAAGAGCAATTCAGTAACTGAAGTGAGACAAAAATTTTGACATGTTTGCAGAAGCAGAAGGGCGTATTCCAGCACTCAAGCTTCCTTGCAGGGGGAGCCACATCTGCTGCAGGAAGACTGGTTGTGGAGGATGGGATTCTCAAGGTATGGCACAGAAATTTGTACTGTGGGATTCATTCATCCCAACATCACTGTTTTTTTTTTCTCTTGCTCAAGTTAGAGATCTGTTCATTTCAGGCTGTGTGGCCTCACAGTGGGCATTATCGGCCGACAGAGCAGAACTTTCAGGAGTTCATGAACTTCCTCAAGGAGAGGAGCGTGGATCTTACCGATGTGAAGGTAAGGAAGGAGCCTAATGTGTGGCCTCACAGTGGTCATCATCCCAGACGCTTCAACTGATAATACTGGTATTATTTTGCTGGCTTTTCTGCTTTGCTACAGTTGAGCCCATCAGAAGGTGAAGAAGATGCGACTTCAGCCTGAGGGGCAGCCACTCTCAGCTGGACCTGACCCAACTCTGCCAGCAAGAAGACAGCCACGGTGAACAAGAGGCACAATCTGCTCAACTCCATGGCGAAGACGAAGCCGGGACCTGCAGCCACGAACCCACCGTGCCAACATCTACGACAGAGACGAGCACGCCGGCGACGATCAGGAAGACCTCGTCAGACAACAGGCTGCAAGGGAAGCGGCCTCCCAGGCTGCTGATCAGCTCCAACAACACAGCACCGCTGCCGCCCACCACGACCACGCACAGCAACGCCAGGCCGTCGCCCGGCGTGAAGGACGTGGACCCGGACTCCGCCATGCTGGGCGAGTGCCTCGACTTCTGCAAGCGGAACCTGTTCGCGGAGGACGGGTACGAGGACCACTACCTGGACGACCTCGCGGAGGTGCCGGAGGCGCTGATCCTGAGCCGCATCAACTCCAAGCGGGCCATGCACTCGTACCAGCTCGGGAAGCAGCTGTCCTTCCACTGGAGCACCGGCGCCGGGCCCCGGATCGGCTGCGTCCGCGACTACCCGTCCGAGCTCCAGTTCCGGGCGCTGGAGGAGGTCAGCCTGTCGCCCCGCGGCAGGCCGGCGAGGTTCCCGTCGCCCAGGCCGGGCGCGCTCACGCCCAACAGCATCCCTGCGGCCAAGTGTGGCTCTCTAATGGCTGAAGGCGACGGCGTGCACGCGTCGCTCAAGCCCAGGCAGAGGAGTGCCACTTGGACTGCATTTTGAGGGACATAGCATTAACATTTGGCAAACACTGGGTAATGCCATTGTAATTGTACTGATAGGTTGATGAGCAAGCTCTTGCTGTTTTATAAGTGCATGGAAAGAGCAAATATGAGGTCTCACTTCAGTGAAACCATTCTCAGATTACACAAATCAAGAGCAAATCATGTTAACCAACTGAATGAAAAGAAAAAAATGGATTTGTTTTGACAGTGAAGCAACAATCATGCAGCTAGTCCATTCCAGGGCATAGCCAAACAAAATATTTGGATTTGTTGTGACAGTGAAACACATCAATTTGGCTCATGCTGGCAATGTAGCAAGCATTCAAACAACTCACGTTACTAGTTACCCAATGTGACAGCATATCCACCTCACACAACTTAATTCAGATACAAACGTACCAAAAATGTAACCAGATGAGTACTCGCACTACATTTCCATTGCTCTTAACCATACTTTTTAGCCAAATCAAAGATAAAGCAGTGTCGGATAACTTGATAAGCAGTACACTACCAAGACATTTTACATTTTAAAGACAGCAACTGCAGAGGACAGATAGCCAACAGCAGCCTCATGAGGCCTCGCTATTTTAGGCCCCTTCGTCTTCTTAATAAAAAGATTTTATGCCGAATGTAAACAATTCTCGAAAGAATCAAAACGAATTTGCCCCCTAAAAAAATTCAAGAAAAACTGAAATTGTCCCGCTCAAAGGAAAATATAATAGTATTGTTCTTATTTTGTTATTTTTTTCTTTGTGCAAGGGTTAGAAAGTTGGCAAAAAAAAAAAGGTTACAAAACAAATATTATGCTCGATCTTACAAAATTAAGCAAATACTGAACTTATCACCAAATATAAGGTTGACTTAAATTCATATCAATGAAGTTCAACAATTGCAATGTACAGTAATACTGTTGACACTTCTCAAGACACCCCAAGTTAACAGAACAAAAACCGAAAACCAAATACGCCTTACACTACCTGATCTATCTCTTCAGTGGCTAACTAAACGGGCTATGCAAAGACTATATATATATATATATATCCTATATATATATATATCCGAATTCCAGGTGTGAAGGTATACAAATTGCAAGGTCAGGACTTATTCTCCATGTCAGGATCAAGATTCAAACAATCTGTCGGTCGTGCAGGAGATAAACCGCCCTGCAAAACACCAAGTTCAGTCAACCAGCATAATGCACTGTATTTTAAAGTTATAACTTATCATGTAAGGAAGATGCTTGGGGGCTTGGGGCTTATAGTGGTTGTTTGGATCTGATGACCAACAAGTCTCTTTTGGTAAAATACAATTTATGAGCAACTTTTTGGAAAAGACAGCTTTAGGTGGTTGTTTCGTTGACTTCAGGTTTTGTGGGTAACATGAAACTTTGTTTTACATATACTCTGTTTAGGCAAAATAAAGTGTGATCTCATCTCTTTCTTGATACAGTATGAACAAAACACTGTTTCCTAACCACCTCTTTTACTCAACCTAAGCCATGGCCAATAGAGAAATCGACATTGCAACTCTTTCAGCTCCTGTTTGTTAGTGTCCAGCAGCAATAACCTGGACACTGCAAGTCAAGCCCTCGACGAGAGCAGCAGTCTGCCATGCACATGCACCTCCCCTGCTCCCCATGTCCCAGTGAAGTAGCACCACTAATTGAGCAAGCCACCAACACTATGGCTAAAGCGGTCGCCAGCCTTCAGGAAGAAGCAAAAGCAACTGTACAGGTGTGAAGCAACCGGCTTCATGATGATGAAAAAATTTGCATCAGCAGGCCAGATGTGGAGCGCAGGTTTTAGGAGCATGCAGGGGAGCGCTGCTTTAACCCAGATTGTAATTAGCGAAGCGAACGTGAACCACCAAAATGAAACCCAGACCATGAACAAAGTTTCGCATGGCATTCTGAAAGCCGGTTGTCATGAAACAGGTTATAATCGTTTTTCTGGGGGTTTTATGGAAAACTAAGTTTTCTTTAAATGTGAGATAGTTTCCAAACAATGTTTTTCAGGTAGTTAGGTTAAAATATGTTTTACGAATTTTGGTTTCCACAAAACCTGTGCTCCAAACAGCCCCATAGTGTAAGGAGCGTAAGATTTCCATACCATGTCAATGTCTCCTTTGGGTTCAAGAAGGCTGTCGGCTGTTTCTGTATTCACAGCTACTAGCTCCAGAGATGGCAAGGCACCAGACTACAAGCATGAAGAGAACTCAGTATACGATCACAGAACTATGGAAAGTGGGTTTTTTTACCCATGCTAGAATAGACAAACAATGAAGTAATAGGCAACTTACCTTGAAGTGCACTGGACTTTGTACTTGCATGCTGCCTGGATCATCAGTTTCCAACTGGTGGTCTACATTTTGTGTGGTGGCTGTAGAAAATATAGAAATAGAATAGTTGATTGTTTGACATACAAGATACAAAGTAGAAATCAACATAAAGTGGATGCAAATTGTCGATGTTAAGATTCGGTCCAACAATGATATATCAAGTGCTAAACTGGATATGAAGCTGGATAACCTTGATAGTCTACAATGGAACTTGAACAAAGAAAGATTATTAAGAGTTTTCAAAACCAAGTGTATGACTGCACGGAGTAAATATAAATATAAGTTATGACAATGGTGTCCAGGTCTCCTAAGGACGGATTGAAACAGAGCTCTTAAAAGAGGAAAAGGAGGACTTACCTTTTATGACAACTGCAGTTACCGAGGTATGCTCATTTGCTAAGCCACATTGTGTACCTGGAATGCTAATGGTTTCACCACGCACAACTTACAGCATGTTCAGATTAAAAAAAAGTCAATTTATTGTCCAGAACAATAAATGTTTAATGAATCACTCACCTTTCAAGCTGCTCATTATTTACATCCTGTACATCCTGACTTTCAGAAATTGCTGACTTGAAGGATAAAGTCCAAAGGATTTCTGTGCTTGAGAAAGATTTTGTAGGTATTTTCTCTTGTGTCTTGCTTGATGAGATTGTGTTTTCTATATGATGATAATGGCTACTGTATATGCAAGTTCTTTTTATAACTCTCATGTTTCATTTATGCAGAGAAACTTAATTTATTGGAAAGCAAAATCACTGCGTACCAGCTTGAACTCCGTAGTAGGGCAAGGATCATATATGAGTTAAAAAACCGCCTTGAGACTGAGAAGCTTAACAGCAGTTTTGAGCCCCATCTGAAGAAAATATCCATTAACTAAGTCAATAAATTGCATATGTTTGATCTTCAGTTTATATCAAAATCATGTCGGTTGTTTTCTACCTTAATGATGTTACCTTAAGAAAACTTTGTTGGTGAAGGATGAGATTATTGAGAGATTAACTTCAGAGAATCAGGTAATTCTGTTACCAATATTTCAACTTCCCAGTTGCGTTGAAAGGTCCAAATTGAATGCCTGTTTTTTGCAGGCAATGCGTTTGGAACTTCATAATATGGAAATTGCTTTACAGAAATTTCAAGATTTATTCAATAGTATTGGACATGAGGTAAGATGCAAATATTTTAGTAAAAAATTGAATGACATCTTTACTGTTCATACTATCGGTCTTGCATTATATTATAATTTGTTCATCATGTCTATAGCTAAATACTATTTGTTCTTGATCTACTAATTGTGTACTAGGGAATGAAGAGTTTACCAGCAATTTCTGAAAGTCAGGATGTACAGGATGTAAATAATGAGCAGCTTGAAAGGTGAGTGATTCATTAAACATTTATTGTTCTGGACAATAAATTGACTTTTTTTTAATCTGAACATGCTGTAAGTTGTGCGTGGTGAAACCATTAGCATTCCAGGTACACAATGTGGCTTAGCAAATGAGCATACCTCGGTAACTGCAGTTGTCATAAAAGGTAAGTCCTCCTTTTCCTCTTTTAAGAGCTCTGTTTCAATCCGTCCTTAGGAGACCTGGACACCATTGTCATAACTTATATTTATATTTACTCCGTGCAGTCATACACTTGGTTTTGAAAACTCTTAATAATCTTTCTTTGTTCAAGTTCCATTGTAGACTATCAAGGTTATCCAGCTTCATATCCAGTTTAGCACTTGATATATCATTGTTGGACCGAATCTTAACATCGACAATTTGCATCCACTTTATGTTGATTTCTACTTTGTATCTTGTATGTCAAACAATCAACTATTCTATTTCTATATTTTCTACAGCCACCACACAAAATGTAGACCACCAGTTGGAAACTGATGATCCAGGCAGCATGCAAGTACAAAGTCCAGTGCACTTCAAGGTAAGTTGCCTATTACTTCATTGTTTGTCTATTCTAGCATGGGTAAAAAAACCCACTTTCCATAGTTCTGTGATCGTATACTGAGTTCTCTTCATGCTTGTAGTCTGGTGCCTTGCCATCTCTGGAGCTAGTAGCTGTGAATACAGAAACAGCCGACAGCCTTCTTGAACCCAAAGGAGACATTGACATGGTATGGAAATCTTACGCTCCTTACACTATGGGGCTGTTTGGAGCACAGGTTTTGTGGAAACCAAAATTCGTAAAACATATTTTAACCTAACTACCTGAAAAACATTGTTTGGAAACTATCTCACATTTAAAGAAAACTTAGTTTTCCATAAAACCCCAGAAAAACGATTATAACCTGTTTCATGACAACCGGCTTTCAGAATGCCATGCGAAACTTTGTTCATGGTCTGGGTTTCATTTTGGTGGTTCACGTTCGCTTCGCTAATTACAATCTGGGTTAAAGCAGCGCTCCCCTGCATGCTCCTAAAACCTGCGCTCCACATCTGGCCTGCTGATGCAAATTTTTTCATCATCATGAAGCCGGTTGCTTCACACCTGTACAGTTGCTTTTGCTTCTTCCTGAAGGCTGGCGACCGCTTTAGCCATAGTGTTGGTGGCTTGCTCAATTAGTGGTGCTACTTCACTGGGACATGGGGAGCAGGGGAGGTGCATGTGCATGGCAGACTGCTGCTCTCGTCGAGGGCTTGACTTGCAGTGTCCAGGTTATTGCTGCTGGACACTAACAAACAGGAGCTGAAAGAGTTGCAATGTCGATTTCTCTATTGGCCATGGCTTAGGTTGAGTAAAAGAGGTGGTTAGGAAACAGTGTTTTGTTCATACTGTATCAAGAAAGAGATGAGATCACACTTTATTTTGCCTAAACAGAGTATATGTAAAACAAAGTTTCATGTTACCCACAAAACCTGAAGTCAACGAAACAACCACCTAAAGCTGTCTTTTCCAAAAAGTTGCTCATAAATTGTATTTTACCAAAAGAGACTTGTTGGTCATCAGATCCAAACAACCACTATAAGCCCCAAGCCCCCAAGCATCTTCCTTACATGATAAGTTATAACTTTAAAATACAGTGCATTATGCTGGTTGACTGAACTTGGTGTTTTGCAGGGCGGTTTATCTCCTGCACGACCGACAGATTGTTTGAATCTTGATCCTGACATGGAGAATAAGTCCTGACCTTGCAATTTGTATACCTTCACACCTGGAATTCGGATATATATATATATAGGATATATATATATATATATAGTCTTTGCATAGCCCGTTTAGTTAGCCACTGAAGAGATAGATCAGGTAGTGTAAGGCGTATTTGGTTTTCGGTTTTTGTTCTGTTAACTTGGGGTGTCTTGAGAAGTGTCAACAGTATTACTGTACATTGCAATTGTTGAACTTCATTGATATGAATTTAAGTCAACCTTATATTTGGTGATAAGTTCAGTATTTGCTTAATTTTGTAAGATCGAGCATAATATTTGTTTTGTAACCTTTTTTTTTGCCAACTTTCTAACCCTTGCACAAAGAAAAAAATAACAAAATAAGAACAATACTATTATATTTTCCTTTGAGCGGGACAATTTCAGTTTTTCTTGAATTTTTTTAGGGGGGCAAATTCGTTTTGATTCTTTCGAGAATTGTTTACATTCGGCATAAAATCTTTTTATTAAGAAGACGAAGGGGCCTAAAATAGCGAGGCCTCATGAGGCTGCTGTTGGCTATCTGTCCTCTGCAGTTGCTGTCTTTAAAATGTAAAATGTCTTGGTAGTGTACTGCTTATCAAGTTATCCGACACTGCTTTATCTTTGATTTGGCTAAGAAGTATGGTTAAGAGCAATGGAAATGTAGTGCGAGTACTCATCTGGTTACATTTTTGGTACGTTTGTATCTGAATTAAGTTGTGTGAGGTGGATATGCTGTCACATTGGGTAACTAGTAACGTGAGTTGTTTGAATGCTTGCTACATTGCCAGCATGAGCCAAATTGATGTGTTTCACTGTCACAACAAATCCAAATATTTTGTTTGGCTATGCCCTGGAATGGACTAGCTGCATGATTGTTGCTTCACTGTCAAAACAAATCCATTTTTTTCTTTTCATTCAGTTGGTTAACATGATTTGCTCTTGATTTGTGTAATCTGAGAATGGTTTCACTGAAGTGAGACCTCATATTTGCTCTTTCCATGCACTTATAAAACAGCAAGAGCTTGCTCATCAACCTATCAGTACAATTACAATGGCATTACCCAGTGTTTGCCAAATGTTAATGCTATGTCCCTCAAAATGCAGTCCAAGTGGCACTCCTCTGCCTGGGCTTGAGCGACGCGTGCACGCCGTCGCCTTCAGCCATTAGAGAGCCACACTTGGCCGCAGGGATGCTGTTGGGCGTGAGCGCGCCCGGCCTGGGCGACGGGAACCTCGCCGGCCTGCCGCGGGGCGACAGGCTGACCTCCTCCAGCGCCCGGAACTGGAGCTCGGACGGGTAGTCGCGGACGCAGCCGATCCGGGGCCCGGCGCCGGTGCTCCAGTGGAAGGACAGCTGCTTCCCGAGCTGGTACGAGTGCATGGCCCGCTTGGAGTTGATGCGGCTCAGGATCAGCGCCTCCGGCACCTCCGCGAGGTCGTCCAGGTAGTGGTCCTCGTACCCGTCCTCCGCGAACAGGTTCCGCTTGCAGAAGTCGAGGCACTCGCCCAGCATGGCGGAGTCCGGGTCCACGTCCTTCACGCCGGGCGACGGCCTGGCGTTGCTGTGCGTGGTCGTGGTGGGCGGCAGCGGTGCTGTGTTGTTGGAGCTGATCAGCAGCCTGGGAGGCCGCTTCCCTTGCAGCCTGTTGTCTGACGAGGTCTTCCTGATCGTCGCCGGCGTGCTCGTCTCTGTCGTAGATGTTGGCACGGTGGGTTCGTGGCTGCAGGTCCCGGCTTCGTCTTCGCCATGGAGTTGAGCAGATTGTGCCTCTTGTTCACCGTGGCTGTCTTCTTGCTGGCAGAGTTGGGTCAGGTCCAGCTGAGAGTGGCTGCCCCTCAGGCTGAAGTCGCCATCTTCTTCACCTTCTGATGGGCTCAACTGTAGCAAAGCAGAAAAGCCAGCAAAATAATACCAGTATTATCAGTTGAAGCGTCTGGGATGATGACCACTGTGAGGCCACACATTAGGCTCCTTCCTTACCTTCACATCGGTAAGATCCACGCTCCTCTCCTTGAGGAAGTTCATGAACTCCTGAAAGTTCTGCTCTGTCGGCCGATAATGCCCACTGTGAGGCCACACAGCCTGAAATGAACAGATCTCTAACTTGAGCAAGAGAAAAAAAAAACAGTGATGTTGGGATGAATGAATCCCACAGTACAAATTTCTGTGCCATACCTTGAGAATCCCATCCTCCACAACCAGTCTTCCTGCAGCAGATGTGGCTCCCCCTGCAAGGAAGCTTGAGTGCTGGAATACGCCCTTCTGCTTCTGCAAACATGTCAAAATTTTTGTCTCACTTCAGTTACTGAATTGCTCTTAGTGTTCAAAAGAATTCCGTTCGAACGTGTCAGGGAATCATCATTCACCTGGCCTATGTAAAGAGTCTTGCATGTACTGAGCACAAAGATCCACTTGGTCCCCTTGGCGCTTCCAGTCGTGTCGACTATCTGACGGCTCAGCTTGTACATCAGCCTCTTATCCTCGACTATCACTTCATAATTTTCCCTTTCTTTCTGCACGAGCACGCGACGACATATTTGGTTAACGGGCCTGAATGTTTTTTTTTCATTTATTTAAATCAGAGGAGGGACAAACAGTGAAACTTACAGGGCCAAGGTACTTGATACATTGCTTGTGCAACTTCCATCTAGAGCAATGTTCCTCTAAGTTGACATCTTTCCCTTCTCCTACATCCTATATAAAATGCAGGTGGAAGTTGCTTGATTTTGCACTGCTCAAGCGGAACTCGGTGTCATTCTTTGACATAGAGAAGCCTGAGACTGCTGTTTCAAAATGGTCCCGGGCAAGAATGAGGGCTGCCAAGGTACCAATTGTATTCTTCTGTTCAGATATATTATATCATCATAACTTCAGCAATCAGCATTATGAATCTTGTACAGGGCAATACATGTCTGAACTACAGCGTTACCAACTTTGTATCAGCAGTTTTCTTTTCTTGGAATATACTGCATTCCTGACAGAGGTGTAGTGTTGCTGTCGCATTTAGGTTGGCAAAGGTCTCTCCAAGGATGAAAAGGCCCAGAAACTTGCGCTGCAGCACTGGCTCGAGGCGGTATGTTATGTACCAAGAATATAAATGTCACCATAAGTATAATGCTAGTCAGATTATGCTGCTGAGGGCTGAGCAATCAAAAACTGCATTTTGAGCCATTTCTGATTGTCAGATTGACCCTCGACATCGGTACGGCCACAACCTGCACTTCTACTACCACCGCTGGCTCCACTGCCAGAGCAAGCAGCCATTCTTCTATTGGTACACACACAGCAGAAGTGCACTAGTCATGTGTCCGAACCAATGAACAACATAGTTATCGAGTACTCACGGTTCTGTAATTCTTTGGACAGGTTGGATGTAGGAGAAGGGAAAGATGTCAACTTAGAGGAACATTGCTCTAGATGGAAGTTGCACAAGCAATGTATCAAGTACCTTGGCCCTGTAAGTTTCACTGTTTGTCCCTCCTCTGATTTAAATAAATGAAAAAAAAACATTCAGGCCCGTTAACCAAATATGTCGTCGCGTGCTCGTGCAGAAAGAAAGGGAAAATTATGAAGTGATAGTCGAGGATAAGAGGCTGATGTACAAGCTGAGCCGTCAGATAGTCGACACGACTGGAAGCGCCAAGGGGACCAAGTGGATCTTTGTGCTCAGTACATGCAAGACTCTTTACATAGGCCAGGTGAATGATGATTCCCTGACACGTTCGAACGGAATTCTTTTGAACACTAAGAGCAATTCAGTAACTGAAGTGAGACAAAAATTTTGACATGTTTGCAGAAGCAGAAGGGCGTATTCCAGCACTCAAGCTTCCTTGCAGGGGGAGCCACATCTGCTGCAGGAAGACTGGTTGTGGAGGATGGGATTCTCAAGGTATGGCACAGAAATTTGTACTGTGGGATTCATTCATCCCAACATCACTGTTTTTTTTTTCTCTTGCTCAAGTTAGAGATCTGTTCATTTCAGGCTGTGTGGCCTCACAGTGGGCATTATCGGCCGACAGAGCAGAACTTTCAGGAGTTCATGAACTTCCTCAAGGAGAGGAGCGTGGATCTTACCGATGTGAAGGTAAGGAAGGAGCCTAATGTGTGGCCTCACAGTGGTCATCATCCCAGACGCTTCAACTGATAATACTGGTATTATTTTGCTGGCTTTTCTGCTTTGCTACAGTTGAGCCCATCAGAAGGTGAAGAAGATGGCGACTTCAGCCTGAGGGGCAGCCACTCTCAGCTGGACCTGACCCAACTCTGCCAGCAAGAAGACAGCCACGGTGAACAAGAGGCACAATCTGCTCAACTCCATGGCGAAGACGAAGCCGGGACCTGCAGCCACGAACCCACCGTGCCAACATCTACGACAGAGACGAGCACGCCGGCGACGATCAGGAAGACCTCGTCAGACAACAGGCTGCAAGGGAAGCGGCCTCCCAGGCTGCTGATCAGCTCCAACAACACAGCACCGCTGCCGCCCACCACGACCACGCACAGCAACGCCAGGCCGTCGCCCGGCGTGAAGGACGTGGACCCGGACTCCGCCATGCTGGGCGAGTGCCTCGACTTCTGCAAGCGGAACCTGTTCGCGGAGGACGGGTACGAGGACCACTACCTGGACGACCTCGCGGAGGTGCCGGAGGCGCTGATCCTGAGCCGCATCAACTCCAAGCGGGCCATGCACTCGTACCAGCTCGGGAAGCAGCTGTCCTTCCACTGGAGCACCGGCGCCGGGCCCCGGATCGGCTGCGTCCGCGACTACCCGTCCGAGCTCCAGTTCCGGGCGCTGGAGGAGGTCAGCCTGTCGCCCCGCGGCAGGCCGGCGAGGTTCCCGTCGCCCAGGCCGGGCGCGCTCACGCCCAACAGCATCCCTGCGGCCAAGTGTGGCTCTCTAATGGCTGAAGGCGACGGCGTGCACGCGTCGCTCAAGCCCAGGCAGAGGAGTGCCACTTGGACTGCATTTTGAGGGACATAGCATTAACATTTGGCAAACACTGGGTAATGCCATTGTAATTGTACTGATAGGTTGATGAGCAAGCTCTTGCTGTTTTATAAGTGCATGGAAAGAGCAAATATGAGGTCTCACTTCAGTGAAACCATTCTCAGATTACACAAATCAAGAGCAAATCATGTTAACCAACTGAATGAAAAGAAAAAAATGGATTTGTTTTGACAGTGAAGCAACAATCATGCAGCTAGTCCATTCCAGGGCATAGCCAAACAAAATATTTGGATTTGTTGTGACAGTGAAACACATCAATTTGGCTCATGCTGGCAATGTAGCAAGCATTCAAACAACTCACGTTACTAGTTACCCAATGTGACAGCATATCCACCTCACACAACTTAATTCAGATACAAACGTACCAAAAATGTAACCAGATGAGTACTCGCACTACATTTCCATTGCTCTTAACCATACTTCTTAGCCAAATCAAAGATAAAGCAGTGTCGGATAACTTGATAAGCAGTACACTACCAAGACATTTTACATTTTAAAGACAGCAACTGCAGAGGACAGATAGCCAACAGCAGCCTCATGAGGCCTCGCTATTTTAGGCCCCTTCGTCTTCTTAATAAAAAGATTTTATGCCGAATGTAAACAATTCTCGAAAGAATCAAAACGAATTTGCCCCCCTAAAAAAATTCAAGAAAAACTGAAATTGTCCCGCTCAAAGGAAAATATAATAGTATTGTTCTTATTTTGTTATTTTTTTCTTTGTGCAAGGGTTAGAAAGTTGGCAAAAAAAAAAAGGTTACAAAACAAATATTATGCTCGATCTTACAAAATTAAGCAAATACTGAACTTATCACCAAATATAAGGTTGACTTAAATTCATATCAATGAAGTTCAACAATTGCAATGTACAGTAATACTGTTGACACTTCTCAAGACACCCCAAGTTAACAGAACAAAAACCGAAAACCAAATACGCCTTACACTACCTGATCTATCTCTTCAGTGGCTAACTAAACGGGCTATGCAAAGACTATATATATATATATATATCCTATATATATATATCCGAATTCCAGGTGTGAAGGTATACAAATTGCAAGGTCAGGACTTATTCTCCATGTCAGGATCAAGATTCAAACAATCTGTCGGTCGTGCAGGAGATAAACCGCCCTGCAAAACACCAAGTTCAGTCAACCAGCATAATGCACTGTATTTTAAAGTTATAACTTATCATGTAAGGAAGATGCTTGGGGGCTTGGGGCTTATAGTGGTTGTTTGGATCTGATGACCAACAAGTCTCTTTTGGTAAAATACAATTTATGAGCAACTTTTTGGAAAAGACAGCTTTAGGTGGTTGTTTCGTTGACTTCAGGTTTTGTGGGTAACATGAAACTTTGTTTTACATATACTCTGTTTAGGCAAAATAAAGTGTGATCTCATCTCTTTCTTGATACAGTATGAACAAAACACTGTTTCCTAACCACCTCTTTTACTCAACCTAAGCCATGGCCAATAGAGAAATCGACATTGCAACTCTTTCAGCTCCTGTTTGTTAGTGTCCAGCAGCAATAACCTGGACACTGCAAGTCAAGCCCTCGACGAGAGCAGCAGTCTGCCATGCACATGCACCTCCCCTGCTCCCCATGTCCCAGTGAAGTAGCACCACTAATTGAGCAAGCCACCAACACTATGGCTAAAGCGGTCGCCAGCCTTCAGGAAGAAGCAAAAGCAACTGTACAGGTGTGAAGCAACCGGCTTCATGATGATGAAAAAATTTGCATCAGCAGGCCAGATGTGGAGCGCAGGTTTTAGGAGCATGCAGGGGAGCGCTGCTTTAACCCAGATTGTAATTAGCGAAGCGAACGTGAACCACCAAAATGAAACCCAGACCATGAACAAAGTTTCGCATGGCATTCTGAAAGCCGGTTGTCATGAAACAGGTTATAATCGTTTTTCTGGGGGTTTTATGGAAAACTAAGTTTTCTTTAAATGTGAGATAGTTTCCAAACAATGTTTTTCAGGTAGTTAGGTTAAAATATGTTTTACGAATTTTGGTTTCCACAAAACCTGTGCTCCAAACAGCCCCATAGTGTAAGGAGCGTAAGATTTCCATACCATGTCAATGTCTCCTTTGGGTTCAAGAAGGCTGTCGGCTGTTTCTGTATTCACAGCTACTAGCTCCAGAGATGGCAAGGCACCAGACTACAAGCATGAAGAGAACTCAGTATACGATCACAGAACTATGGAAAGTGGGTTTTTTTACCCATGCTAGAATAGACAAACAATGAAGTAATAGGCAACTTACCTTGAAGTGCACTGGACTTTGTACTTGCATGCTGCCTGGATCATCAGTTTCCAACTGGTGGTCTACATTTTGTGTGGTGGCTGTAGAAAATATAGAAATAGAATAGTTGATTGTTTGACATACAAGATACAAAGTAGAAATCAACATAAAGTGGATGCAAATTGTCGATGTTAAGATTCGGTCCAACAATGATATATCAAGTGCTAAACTGGATATGAAGCTGGATAACCTTGATAGTCTACAATGGAACTTGAACAAAGAAAGATTATTAAGAGTTTTCAAAACCAAGTGTATGACTGCACGGAGTAAATATAAATATAAGTTATGACAATGGTGTCCAGGTCTCCTAAGGACGGATTGAAACAGAGCTCTTAAAAGAGGAAAAGGAGGACTTACCTTTTATGACAACTGCAGTTACCGAGGTATGCTCATTTGCTAGGCCACATTGTGTACCTGGAATGCTAATGGTTTCACCACGCACAACTTACAGCATGTTCAGATTAAAAAAAAGTCAATTTATTGTCCAGAACAATAAATGTTTAATGAATCACTCACCTTTCAAGCTGCTCATTATTTACATCCTGTACATCCTGACTTTCAGAAATTGCTGGTAAACTCTTCATTCCCTAGTACACAATTAGTAGATCAAGAACAAATAGTATTTAGCTATAGACATGATGAACAAATTATAATATAATGCAAGACCGATAGTATGAACAGTAAAGATGTCATTCAATTTTTTACTAAAATATTTGCATCTTACCTCATGCCCAATACTATTGAATAAATCTTGAAATTTCTGTAAAGCAATTTCCATATTATGAAGTTCCAAACGCATTGCCTGCAAAAAACAGGCATTCAATTTGGACCTTTCAACGCAACTGGGAAGTTGAAATATTGGTAACAGAATTACCTGATTCTCTGAAGTTAATCTCTCAATAATCTCATCCTTCACCAACAAAGTTTTCTTAAGGTAACATCATTAAGGTAGAAAACAACCGACATGATTTTGATATAAACTGAAGATCAAACATATGCAATTTATTGACTTAGTTAATGGATATTTCTTCCAGATGGGGCTCAAAACTGCTGTTAAGCTTCTCAGTCTCAAGGCAGTTTTTTAACTCATATATGATCCTTGCCCTACTACGGAGTTCAAGCTGGTACGCAGTGATTTTGCTTTCCAATAAATTAAGTTTCTCTGCATAAATGAAACATGAGAGTTATAAAAAGAACTTGCATATACAGTAGCCATTATCATCATATAGAAAACACAATCTCATCAAGCAAGACACAAGAGAAAATACCTACAAAATCTTTCTCAAGCACAGAAATCCTTTGGACTTTATCCTTCAAGTCAGCAACTGAAATACCAATACAAGTGACGGTACGGAAACATAATAATCAGAGAAGCAGGTAATTCTGTTACCAATATTTCAACTTCCCAGTTGCGTTGAAAGGTCCAAATTGAATGCCTGTTTTTTGCAGGCAATGCGTTTGGAACTTCATAATATGGAAATTGCTTTACAGAAATTTCAAGATTTATTCAATAGTATTGGGCATGAGGTAAGATGCAAATATTTTAGTAAAAAATTGAATGACATCTTTACTGTTCATACTATCGGTCTTGCATTATATTATAATTTGTTCATCATGTCTATAGCTAAATACTATTTGTTCTTGATCTACTAATTGTGTACTAGGGAATGAAGAGTTTACCAGCAATTTCTGAAAGTCAGGATGTACAGGATGTAAATAATGAGCAGCTTGAAAGGTGAGTGATTCATTAAACATTTATTGTTCTGGACAATAAATTGACTTTTTTTTAATCTGAACATGCTGTAAGTTGTGCGTGGTGAAACCATTAGCATTCCAGGTACACAATGTGGCCTAGCAAATGAGCATACCTCGGTAACTGCAGTTGTCATAAAAGGTAAGTCCTCCTTTTCCTCTTTTAAGAGCTCTGTTTCAATCCGTCCTTAGGAGACCTGGACACCATTGTCATAACTTATATTTATATTTACTCCGTGCAGTCATACACTTGGTTTTGAAAACTCTTAATAATCTTTCTTTGTTCAAGTTCCATTGTAGACTATCAAGGTTATCCAGCTTCATATCCAGTTTAGCACTTGATATATCATTGTTGGACCGAATCTTAACATCGACAATTTGCATCCACTTTATGTTGATTTCTACTTTGTATCTTGTATGTCAAACAATCAACTATTCTATTTCTATATTTTCTACAGCCACCACACAAAATGTAGACCACCAGTTGGAAACTGATGATCCAGGCAGCATGCAAGTACAAAGTCCAGTGCACTTCAAGGTAAGTTGCCTATTACTTCATTGTTTGTCTATTCTAGCATGGGTAAAAAAACCCACTTTCCATAGTTCTGTGATCGTATACTGAGTTCTCTTCATGCTTGTAGTCTGGTGCCTTGCCATCTCTGGAGCTAGTAGCTGTGAATACAGAAACAGCCGACAGCCTTCTTGAACCCAAAGGAGACATTGACATGGTATGGAAATCTTACGCTCCTTACACTATGGGGCTGTTTGGAGCACAGGTTTTGTGGAAACCAAAATTCGTAAAACATATTTTAACCTAACTACCTGAAAAACATTGTTTGGAAACTATCTCACATTTAAAGAAAACTTAGTTTTCCATAAAACCCCCAGAAAAACGATTATAACCTGTTTCATGACAACCGGCTTTCAGAATGCCATGCGAAACTTTGTTCATGGTCTGGGTTTCATTTTGGTGGTTCACGTTCGCTTCGCTAATTACAATCTGGGTTAAAGCAGCGCTCCCCTGCATGCTCCTAAAACCTGCGCTCCACATCTGGCCTGCTGATGCAAATTTTTTCATCATCATGAAGCCGGTTGCTTCACACCTGTACAGTTGCTTTTGCTTCTTCCTGAAGGCTGGCGACCGCTTTAGCCATAGTGTTGGTGGCTTGCTCAATTAGTGGTGCTACTTCACTGGGACATGGGGAGCAGGGGAGGTGCATGTGCATGGCAGACTGCTGCTCTCGTCGAGGGCTTGACTTGCAGTGTCCAGGTTATTGCTGCTGGACACTAACAAACAGGAGCTGAAAGAGTTGCAATGTCGATTTCTCTATTGGCCATGGCTTAGGTTGAGTAAAAGAGGTGGTTAGGAAACAGTGTTTTGTTCATACTGTATCAAGAAAGAGATGAGATCACACTTTATTTTGCCTAAACAGAGTATATGTAAAACAAAGTTTCATGTTACCCACAAAACCTGAAGTCAACGAAACAACCACCTAAAGCTGTCTTTTCCAAAAAGTTGCTCATAAATTGTATTTTACCAAAAGAGACTTGTTGGTCATCAGATCCAAACAACCACTATAAGCCCCAAGCCCCCAAGCATCTTCCTTACATGATAAGTTATAACTTTAAAATACAGTGCATTATGCTGGTTGACTGAACTTGGTGTTTTGCAGGGCGGTTTATCTCCTGCACGACCGACAGATTGTTTGAATCTTGATCCTGACATGGAGAATAAGTCCTGACCTTGCAATTTGTATACCTTCACACCTGGAATTCGGATATATATATATATAGGATATATATATATATATAGTCTTTGCATAGCCCGTTTAGTTAGCCACTGAAGAGATAGATCAGGTAGTGTAAGGCGTATTTGGTTTTCGGTTTTTGTTCTGTTAACTTGGGGTGTCTTGAGAAGTGTCAACAGTATTACTGTACATTGCAATTGTTGAACTTCATTGATATGAATTTAAGTCAACCTTATATTTGGTGATAAGTTCAGTATTTGCTTAATTTTGTAAGATCGAGCATAATATTTGTTTTGTAACCTTTTTTTTTTGCCAACTTTCTAACCCTTGCACAAAGAAAAAAATAACAAAATAAGAACAATACTATTATATTTTCCTTTGAGCGGGACAATTTCAGTTTTTCTTGAATTTTTTTAGGGGGGCAAATTCGTTTTGATTCTTTCGAGAATTGTTTACATTCGGCATAAAATCTTTTTATTAAGAAGACGAAGGGGCCTAAAATAGCGAGGCCTCATGAGGCTGCTGTTGGCTATCTGTCCTCTGCAGTTGCTGTCTTTAAAATGTAAAATGTCTTGGTAGTGTACTGCTTATCAAGTTATCCGACACTGCTTTATCTTTGATTTGGCTAAGAAGTATGGTTAAGAGCAATGGAAATGTAGTGCGAGTACTCATCTGGTTACATTTTTGGTACGTTTGTATCTGAATTAAGTTGTGTGAGGTGGATATGCTGTCACATTGGGTAACTAGTAACGTGAGTTGTTTGAATGCTTGCTACATTGCCAGCATGAGCCAAATTGATGTGTTTCACTGTCACAACAAATCCAAATATTTTGTTTGGCTATGCCCTGGAATGGACTAGCTGCATGATTGTTGCTTCACTGTCAAAACAAATCCATTTTTTTCTTTTCATTCAGTTGGTTAACATGATTTGCTCTTGATTTGTGTAATCTGAGAATGGTTTCACTGAAGTGAGACCTCATATTTGCTCTTTCCATGCACTTATAAAACAGCAAGAGCTTGCTCATCAACCTATCAGTACAATTACAATGGCATTACCCAGTGTTTGCCAAATGTTAATGCTATGTCCCTCAAAATGCAGTCCAAGTGGCACTCCTCTGCCTGGGCTTGAGCGACGCGTGCACGCCGTCGCCTTCAGCCATTAGAGAGCCACACTTGGCCGCAGGGATGCTGTTGGGCGTGAGCGCGCCCGGCCTGGGCGACGGGAACCTCGCCGGCCTGCCGCGGGGCGACAGGCTGACCTCCTCCAGCGCCCGGAACTGGAGCTCGGACGGGTAGTCGCGGACGCAGCCGATCCGGGGCCCGGCGCCGGTGCTCCAGTGGAAGGACAGCTGCTTCCCGAGCTGGTACGAGTGCATGGCCCGCTTGGAGTTGATGCGGCTCAGGATCAGCGCCTCCGGCACCTCCGCGAGGTCGTCCAGGTAGTGGTCCTCGTACCCGTCCTCCGCGAACAGGTTCCGCTTGCAGAAGTCGAGGCACTCGCCCAGCATGGCGGAGTCCGGGTCCACGTCCTTCACGCCGGGCGACGGCCTGGCGTTGCTGTGCGTGGTCGTGGTGGGCGGCAGCGGTGCTGTGTTGTTGGAGCTGATCAGCAGCCTGGGAGGCCGCTTCCCTTGCAGCCTGTTGTCTGACGAGGTCTTCCTGATCGTCGCCGGCGTGCTCGTCTCTGTCGTAGATGTTGGCACGGTGGGTTCGTGGCTGCAGGTCCCGGCTTCGTCTTCGCCATGGAGTTGAGCAGATTGTGCCTCTTGTTCACCGTGGCTGTCTTCTTGCTGGCAGAGTTGGGTCAGGTCCAGCTGAGAGTGGCTGCCCCTCAGGCTGAAGTCGCCATCTTCTTCACCTTCTGATGGGCTCAACTGTAGCAAAGCAGAAAAGCCAGCAAAATAATACCAGTATTATCAGTTGAAGCGTCTGGGATGATGACCACTGTGAGGCCACACATTAGGCTCCTTCCTTACCTTCACATCGGTAAGATCCACGCTCCTCTCCTTGAGGAAGTTCATGAACTCCTGAAAGTTCTGCTCTGTCGGCCGATAATGCCCACTGTGAGGCCACACAGCCTGAAATGAACAGATCTCTAACTTGAGCAAGAGAAAAAAAAAACAGTGATGTTGGGATGAATGAATCCCACAGTACAAATTTCTGTGCCATACCTTGAGAATCCCATCCTCCACAACCAGTCTTCCTGCAGCAGATGTGGCTCCCCCTGCAAGGAAGCTTGAGTGCTGGAATACGCCCTTCTGCTTCTGCAAACATGTCAAAATTTTTGTCTCACTTCAGTTACTGAATTGCTCTTAGTGTTCAAAAGAATTCCGTTCGAACGTGTCAGGGAATCATCATTCACCTGGCCTATGTAAAGAGTCTTGCATGTACTGAGCACAAAGATCCACTTGGTCCCCTTGGCGCTTCCAGTCGTGTCGACTATCTGACGGCTCAGCTTGTACATCAGCCTCTTATCCTCGACTATCACTTCATAATTTTCCCTTTCTTTCTGCACGAGCACGCGACGACATATTTGGTTAACGGGCCTGAATGTTTTTTTTTCATTTATTTAAATCAGAGGAGGGACAAACAGTGAAACTTACAGGGCCAAGGTACTTGATACATTGCTTGTGCAA